>JAECUM010033876.1:0-23506 GCA_016617855.1 Megalonaias nervosa
ATATACTATCCACACAAACGAATGCGCATGCAAACACACACACACACGTAAGTAAAAGAGATAGTGTTTATAGTCACACTACTCTACGTTCACACAAATAGGCAACTTGAATAGTGTCTCTTTTCTAGAGATTTGGTTAGCCCTGAGAAGGGCTGTTTTTTGAACTTCAGATGCACCTGGCTAATGGTGACATCTCCCAGGCCGGGCACCACAGACACATCTTCTACTCCAATCATTTTCCCAATTCACATTTGTGATTGGGAGTGCAGAGGTCTCTTGAGTGGCTTCAGAACCCCAATCTTCAGTTTCTGGGATTCTGAACACTTCCTTCTGTGTTCTCCTATACCAGAGCCGGGGATGTTGTTCTTGTTGTTGTGGTTGCACTCTTAGGTTTTCAATTTGGGGAACCGTAGGTCTTGGTGCTGGTACAGTTTGCTGTGCTGCTACTGGCTGTGGAGGCGTTGGTGTCCTCACCAACTCAGGTTTGACCTCACATTGAGGTCTAAGGAATAGGTGAGGTAGTATCCCTGGCTTTTTTTCCTTCTCCTCTTCTTTCTTCTTTTTTCTGTCACTTTCTGCAAACGTCTCCATGGACAGCTCATCCAGGAGGCGACTGGCATACTCCAGGTGCATTTGGAGCTCCAATAGCTTGCTTATTCTGTTATTCATTTTAATATTGACTGGTCAACATTGGTAGCCAGACTGACGTGCGCTTGGCTTTATATCCCTGGAGCACGGACGTGAAGGAAAACATTCCCTAGCCCCAAAACTAAACATCACATCAAACGCGTGGACTTAAAAGAAACACTCACGTTAACTTTTTCATTTACAAACACAGACATACACGATTGGAAAAGACAGAGGAAACAAAGGGTGGATTTTTTACTGACAAAAGAAACGAAGTGCTTATAGACACACTTCCATTTATTTTTTTTTTAAATTTTAATTTTTTTGGGCAAATTGAATGTGTATGTCTTTTCGAGAGTATTGGGTAGCCCTGAAAAGGGCTTTTTTTTTAACGGGAGTAATGACAATCTTTTTTTTACTGTCTAAGATTGCGTCCCCGTCTGGCGGCAGGCTTTCCTATACGATACGGTCTGCTTCTGCGGAAAGAGAAAGAGAATTCTTTGGTGTCCACACGGCAGTCCACAAAACCTATTTCTGGTTCTTGTTGCTGCTGCTGCTGCTGTTGTTGCTGCTGTTGTTCTTCTCTCTGATTCTTCTGAAGTCTGTACTTCTCAGTCCATTCTTCTTGTTCTTTCTTAATTTCCTCTCTAAAGACCTCTTCTATTAGGTCTTGGGCTATGGATAACATCCTGACATTCTCTATCTCTTCAGGTTTAGGTATCAGATTTAGCCTGACGCGATGCAAACTGACGTTAGCTTCGTTCAGCTGGGCTAGGCCGGAAGGCATGTTCATAGGTTGACGAGTCAACAGTGGATGGTCAGACTGGAGAACAACCCGCTTTATATGGTTCAAACGCGGACGCGATAGAAAACATCTCTACTCGGTTTTAGTGTCGGAACGCTATGATAGCGAATGTCATGGTGAGGGATAGAGAGAAAGTCAAAGAGCATATAGTCACAGTGTTTTTTTGAAAACAAACGACAGACACATTTTCTTTTCAAAACACAACATTTTTTATTCAACTAACAAGTAACAAGTAACATCAAACAAATTATTTTTGACAAGGTTGACAACGTTGGGAAATCATGTGAGATTTCCATTGATGGAAGTCATGAGGCCATTGATGTACACTACGTTTCCTAGCTAAAGACAAAAGATAACTATAATGGTCACAAAACCATCGATCTATTTTCTCATCGTTTCTAGAAAAGTGACGATCAAAATAAGTCACTAAATGTTCTAAAGGATATCCAAGACTGCGTTGATGAAGAAAATACACACAATAATGTCCACACACCATGGAATCTGTGCCTTGTAATTTCACATTATTGTATCGTGTCGTCTGGGCATTTCTTCTCATAAAGTCAATGATATCGTCTTCCAAAGGGGGTAATCCATACGAATCAAAATATTCCACACAATTCTCTTGAGGGAAGTAGACGGCAACCTAGTGAGTTCCTGGGAGATGGCTTTCGTCCGTGTTGATGACATAAGCTTGATGGTCTTGAGGTTTGCGATGAGGTAGTTCATCTTTAGCGCACACGACAGGATTCCAAAAAGCAGTATACGAACTATTGTTCAAAAGGTAATAAAGTTCCCAGGTATCCATTTTTGTTGTGTTTTCTTTTTTTTTTTCACAGGTAATGATAAGTCATCAATTCAATTCTGACTTTTTGTTTGAAACGATCTGTCAAGTAGCCGTTTCTTCGCCTTGTCTCCGCACTCTGGGCTAAGAGAGCTTCGATGCGATAGATCTCTAGAGTAGTCAATGGAGGGTAGGAAAGATCACGCAAGCCTTTATACCACTCATGCAACACTGCTTCTTCTGAAATGAGACTCCAAGCTTCGTCCAGATACTCGTCCAATTTTTCCTCTTGACTCATCATCATACATTTATCGTGTTCAATTTGACTGGGATGATCGTTTTGACATCCATAACAATATTTCTTCGACAATTCCGTAATTGTATTCACCAGGTGTTTAGCAAAACAGGACACTAAATGTTGTTCTTGTTCTGGCCATCTGGACTTGACTACTACCTCGGCCTCTTTCTCTTGGTCTTGGGGTTCTGCTTTCACGCTATCCTCCCATTCCATGTCCAAAGATTCTCCACTGTTTAAAGAGGGATAGGAGTCTTCCATTGTCTCTAATAGTCTCGAATGACTTCTCTCAAACTGTTGATTTCTATGGTATTATCGAATTCAGCATACAGGATGACGTTGACTGTCTCAGTGAGAGCTTCTGCAAACTGAAGTTCCTCACGCAGTTGACCAGATTTTATAGGGTGGAAATGTCCCTCGTCGCTGCCTTGGTCTGGAGTGAAATCAAAGGCCCACAAAGTGTAACCTCCGTCATAATCTTCGTACAAAATACCGTGACTGGCGTTGGTTCCTAGTTGCCCCGTAGCTTCGTACAGGGACAAGTACGATCTCAAGTAATTCTTCTGGGCAAAGTTAGGTTCGAAGGGTCTGGTACAAAAAGTCTTGCCATCGCGACTGACTTCGATCTTGGACACTCTGTAGTGCTTAGACTGGAAAGGATTTTGATCGTGGGCTCCGTTGATGGCTGCATTACTGACGATGCCAACGATTAAACGTTTGGGTAACTGTCCTTGGAACAGATGATCTTCGATCTTGGATCGGAGTCCAGCAGCAATGGTGAATGTTTTCACTTCTACACGTGGTATCGGATATTTGGCGGTCGATCTGCTCAATATTTGACTGATGTCGTTTCCCCCTTTAGGTAACACTTCTACACGACGCACTTAAAGTCTGGCTTCTTGGATGATGGTTTTGTACTCGTTGGCATGAGCCATCAAATGGAAAGCGACACTGCTGCGATTGAGTCTCAGGCGAATATCCACTCCGTTCAGCAAATACTTGTCTTGCAACCACATGTCCAAATGCAAACGATCCGTCAGTTCTAAACTACGACCTTGCAGGATTTTCCTTCGACGGTTGCTAAAACCCACGTTGTGAGGATTGTCATCGGCTGTCAGGGCTGTGTCGTTAAACGTATCTTCACCTGCGGTGTCAGGTTTCCATACCAAGCAAGCATCCAGATGAGTGTTCTTGGCCTCTTTTCCGTACTTCAAGAGATTTTCTAGGTACGCTCGGTAAGGGTAAGTATTCATGCTACTGCTGATCAGTTTGTTATTCAAGTACAAATCCACTTCACTGAACAAGGAATGCATGAAATTGTTGACGGGAGCTACTGCGGCATCGGTTCCCGGATTGGTGTTGTCGGTTTTGATCACTTTCAGTTTCAGGTACAAGTAACTGCTATTCAGATCGAGATAATCTTCTGGTTGTCCTTTGATTTCAAACTCGATGGGAGCTGAATCCGTCAAAGAGGAGACGGGATGAAATTCGACCCATTGGGATTCTTGCATCGTCATCATGGTGGGTGGCATAGCAAACAGATCCAGTTCCGACTTGGAACAAGCACAAAACTCTCGGTGCATCATGTTCTTTTTTTTTAATAATCAAAAACGTCTAACTCTCGGACGGTTTTTCTTTTCTTAGACTTTCTAGCTGTAGGGGTGTGAAGTCCTCTGAAGGGGTGTTTTCGTCGTCTTTTTCTGTCTTGTCCTTGCTGTGGCGTCAGGGAAGCAGGAATGCCTGACTCGGCATTGCCCAGGGCATTTATAGGAGTCTCTCGCCGACCCAAAAGGTCTTTGCCCGTTTGAAGCAAGACATTTTTGCCTGCTCTCAAGAAAGTTTCTTTGGGGTTTTGTTTGTCAATGATGACATTTTGGAGAAATTCTTTACCTTGCGTCAACGCGGCATCTTTTAAGACGTGCAATTCCCGTGTCACCATGGGTTTCAAAACAGGAACCACTGTACGAAAGGCCGATTTGAGCATATCACCTAAACCATGTTCTCGCTGTCGAGCGACTCCTTGGTACACAGGACAGATGACTGACAAAAAGTTAGTGTAATCGTTTTCGAAAATGGAGTTTCACTGTGACTTTCCCTTTGGTGAATGAAATATTTTGTCCCAGATCTCCTTTTATAGTAATGTTGACAGTGTCGAAATAAGTCTTACTGACGGGCAAATAGTGAGGATGTACAAATTCTCGGTGAACGTGATAGGTGTTTCCACCTTCCTCGTCCAGCAACCGTGGCAGAATCCACTTTGAAAGGAATGACACGCAGTAACGGTACGGAGGTGTGTCCCACCACGTTGTACTCCACCACATCGGAGTATACAAACATCAAATTCAGTCCTTGGTTCATTTCTACAGGGAATCTAAAATATCTCCCAAAATCTGAGTTACTGGTCACGGCTGGTATTTCGTTTGCAATCTTGATGAACTTAGTGTCTCCAACCAAAATGTCATACAATTCAGGACAAAATATAATGGCCAATACTTTGTCCTCAGAAAATTTGATGAGTAGGCGACGAGATATTTTGTGGTAATCGATCGTGACACTTTTTCTGGTTTTCTCCAAGACTTTACCAAACATGAAATTGAACCTGTCAGCCATGGTGTTCACCATATGTTGACCACTAAAATAATAGCCTGAGGGAATTTTCAACAGATAAGTGGTTCGTTTAGTTTTGGGGTCTTGTGATTTCATAGAGTCAGCTATACTGCTACGTTCATCCAAGGCTTGTTGCACTTGTTCGTCATGAACTTCTACCGTAAAAGTGTTTTGATTTTCGATGATGTTTTTGATTTGTGTAAGGTGAATCATTTCCACTAAAGCCACTTCACAATAGGCTTCGTGATCCAATTGGATGGCTTGAGGTAATCTGGCCGTGTAACAGCACAAAGTGTTATTGGAAAACACCTCCATGGAACTGTCACTGGGTAACGTTAAGTAAAATTGGTTGTTCATAATTCCACAGTTCTAGTGTCCGAAGAGTCACTGGAAGTCAGAGGAGTGTCTAAAAGAGGATTGTTGTGATTGGATTGGTGACTAACGTTGGACGCAAGGCCACCGTTGTTGTTGTTGTTTCCATTGGAAGAATATTTCAGAGACGGATTGGGAAGAAGGTAACCAATGCAACTGCTCAGTAAAATAGTCCACAATTGTTTGTCTCCTTCTTGCAAACTCAAATTGGCAATGGCAGCACCGATGACACAATACACCACAAAGATTTGGCAGATAAAGACGATTTGCGTTCTATGCACACGTTCTCCACACCACACCCACAAGGGTTGCTTTTGTAGATCTTGCAGAGAAGATCTGGGGAGTCAAAACTGGGAGGATATCCTTTCCAACGTACTTTGACTTCTTTGACACGTTTCTTTCCTACTTTTCGAGTTCTTCGATCGAGTATGCTTTCAATCTCGTACACGTCGTCTTCTTTGTTGGTCAGACGTTGTAACTCGGGCAAGTAAAACGTTCCTTTTAACACTTCTCCGTTCATGTCTTCTAATTTATAGACGGGAGGGTGACGGCCACGCACACGTTCGGTGACACGAAAAAATTCGGTGGTCCAATTGGGTAAGTAACCTTTGTCGAAAGTGCGTTTGGTTTTGCCAATGCATACCCAATCTCCTGATGCCAACACTCCACCTTTCTTGGGGACAGGCCCTGACGGGGATGTACCAAACAGTCGCTCGAAGACGGTCACTTCGTTGTCGGGAGTCACTTCTTGGGGGGCACACCCTATGCTCCGATGGTAAGATTGATTGTACGATTGGACGAGGTGTGGCAAGACGTCGATGTACTTGAGAGTGTGTTGATGCGTAAAATATTTCCACATGCGTTCTCTCAAGGTACGTTGAAAACGTTCCACGATGCTGGCTTTGGTTTCGGGATTCTCCGTGGTGAAAAAATGAATGTCACGTTTCTTCAGTTCTTTTTGGAAAGCTTGGTTTAGAAATTCGGTGCCTTTGTCAGTTTGCCATCGAAGAGGGTGACGCCCGCTTTGTTTCAACACCAGTTGCAGGGCTTGCACTAACTCACTGCTCGATTTGGAAGTCAATGGTACGACCCAAGCAAATTTGGAAAAGACGTCGATGACACAAAACAAATATTTGTAACCACGATTGTAGGTGGCCAAATGAGAGACATCGGCTAAATCGGCTTGCCATTGGTGATCGATACCCTCTACTTGGGTGCGACTTCTGGAAAATTTTCGTCGAGTGGGTTTGTGTAAGGTGTACGTGGCTTGTTCTTGTAACCAGCATTGCACATGAGGTAAACGGATACTTTTCAGTCGAGTTTTGGCAGCACGATACAATTTCTGAACTCCTCCGTAACCTGCGGGATGGGATGGATCGTAGTAAATGCTGGCTAACACCTTCTCCATGTTTTAATAGGTGATCCATTCTTCACTGATGTCACTCTGAATGGGACGAGCGGGTGGTTTAGAAACGGTTTTACGTGTCTGATGTGCCACTGGTGTAGAAGTGGAAGGTAGTGGTGGTGGTGGTGGTGGTAATGGAATGGCTTTGGTCTTCTTTTCATTTTTCACTTCTGCTTTCCCTTCTTTCTTTTTCACTTCTGTCGAAGGTGGAGTGGACATCATCTTTTTAACCCAAGCTTTAAGTTCTTCTCGTTGCGGTGTAGGAGAAGGGGTCAACAAGGACGCTGCAATCTTACTAGGGATGGGAGCTGCTGACGGTGTTTGAAAGACTTCTCTTGCCTCTTCTTCCTCAGTCAACCGTGGGACTGCCTCTGTATTGACCGCTGGGAGTGGTAGTGGTGGTGGTGGTGGTGGTGAACATTTCATTAGGGCCTTAAAATCTTTCAGAGTGGTTAGAACTGTTTCATCTAAAGCTTTTTGGTGAAAGAGTTTCAGTCGTTGCAACAACTGACCGTACCGTTGCGATTTTTCCGTTTCTGACAAATCGCTGCGATCCCTCAACGATTGCAGTTCGTGTTGTAACTGGGACATCTCGGTCAAATGAGGATTGGGAGGTAAATGTGGGGTTCGTTGTTCTTGCCAACGATGGTATTCCATCCATCGTTTTTAAGGGACTAAAGCTAGTTTTCGTCCTTCCATCAAATTTCAAGGATCACGTCTGAGATCTTGTGATTTCAGAGGTCCCTTTTATCTTCTTGGTCCTTTTTATCTTCATCCTCCCAGGATGTTTCCCAATACTCCTTTCAGCAAGGGTCCTCCTATTGTCCCATTACTCCTTTCAGTAAGGGTCCTCCTATTGTACCTGTTACTCCTTTCAGTAACATGGGTAAAAAAGGCAAAATTCCTCCGCGTTGCACCAACATCTTTTTCTTTTGACTAACGGGTATTTTCTTTTGGACCATTTGACGAAGAACGTGTCGATGTTTGCCTAAGCATTCTTTCTGGTGTTTAGACAAAGGTATTGTGACTTTCAAGACATTCAGACAACATTCGCACACGGTATCAATGAGATCTTTGGAGGCAGTTTGAATGAGTTTTTTTCGCATGGGTGGAGGAGCTTTGGACAGGACGGACAACATGTCCCAATGTTTGGCTAAACGAGGTGGCAGTCCTTTCCTTTTCTTTCCTTTGGGGGCAGAAGAGGAATGTCTTTTTTGGGGTGACATCTTTCTTGGTGGGTTCATTGGTTCCGTGGCACACAGCAAAAAATACACTAACGTCGATGACTTGTCACACGGTCTTTTATTCTTTTTTGGTGGGACTATCGCTTCGTCATAAAGGTGACGATGTGTTTTCCAAAATTATCAAACAATCCTCCTCTTTGGTGACTCCTCTTTTTCTTTGGACGAGTGTGTCTTTTCTGGGGGTGACGTGTACGTTTGGCTAAGCGTTTCCTTGGATGACAAGACTGTCTTTTTCCTTTTCCTTTCTGGACAGAAGAACGACGATTAGGTGACATCTTTTGATACACCACATACACTAAAGTCCATGGCTCGACATGCGTCCTTTTATTTGACTTTGTACCCAGCTTAAAAATTTACTTTGTACCCAGCTCGTCTAGCTAAATTACGTATCGCTTGGAGCTGCTCATTGTCAAAAAATCCTCCTCTTTGGTGACTTCTTCTTTTCTTTGGACGAGTGTGACTTTTCTGGGGGTGATGTCGATGTTTGGCGAAACGTTTTCGCGGATGACGTGATTGTCCTTTTCTTTTTCCTTTACATTTCTGGACAGAAGAATGACAATGGTGTGCACTTCTTGGAGGGGACATCTTTGGGTGTTCAGCAGAACAAAAAAAAAACACCGATCCGTATTGTTTGCCTCAGATCTTTTTATACTGGAATGCGTCGCCACTTTTTGTTTGGACAAATCCAGTAAACTCTGTAACACACCCGTTCTCTCTTGGACTTTGACTTTGGGGGCAGGTACTTTGTGAGCAGCGGCCACTGCCGCTAAAGAGGAAGAGGGTGTCAAGGCTGGAGGAGAAGTTTTTGGAGACACTCTCTTGCGGGTAGAAGCTGTTTTCTGTGGACTTTTCTTTTTCTTTTTCTGAGGCTGTGACCTGGTCTTGACACCGTTGCTCTTTTTCTTTTTCTTCTGGGTACGTTTGGGCGTGGCTTTTTTCTTGGGGACGACTTTGGGAGCATTAGGTTCCCATTTTAAGAGAGAACGAATAATGACACCTCCTAGAGAACCGCTACCTCCAGGTTTCAAAATGATTTGCTTTTTGGTTTGAGTGTCGATGTGAGGATCGGCTGGTTGCGTCAAGGCGCCTTTGTTTCTCTCAAAAAAAAAAAAAAAAACGTTTGGTTTGATGTGGAATCTGAATGATGCCTTGCAGTAATTGACGTGCTGTCACCGTAAACCATCGTAAGACTTCTCTGAGACTAGCTTCGAAGACATGAGCACGTATTTGTAGATGTTTTCGCGACTGATGCCGTACAAGGCACGAATCAGTTTAATGGGAAGATGAGACTGAAGGGACGTCATGTTGACAATGTGTGAGACAGAGTCCAAGTGACCGAGGTTTTTATAGATTTTTTTGGTGATTAAGTCGACGAAGGAGACGTGTACACGACAGGCCCTCCGTCTTGACACCAGTGGTGAAACAGATGGGTACGAAATCGCAAATAATCGGGAGTGGTAGGTTTTAAATCCACCAGTAAATAAGCGTGTGGGGTTTGAGTGGCATCGTCGTACGCATTTGTCAGCCAAGGCGTTCCTAACTGTTTGGCTAAGACTTGTACTTGCGATTTATCTCTAGGGCTTTTAAACAACACCACGTAATGAGCATTGAGACTAATGGTGCGATGGGCTTTACTTTGTTGAAACAAATTTTGGGTGATGTAAATGACACTGGCATTACGATGATGCCCTTTGCGCGTAAACCAGAGCTTAATTTCTTCTTCGTCTTCTCCTAACATGTCGTCAAAAATAACCAAATGAGTTTGACTAGGGTCAGACACGACCCCGTCGTCCTCGCCAGGAATGCCTTCCACAAAGACGATGGAATCGCCTTGACTTTCTCGCAGAAGGCTGTACGCTGATTGCCACTCTTTGTAACACCACACGATCCGTTGAGGGGGACGATCGATCAAATGATGTTTATGTTCGATCAAACGTTTGACAAATTCAGTTTTGCTGAACCGCTCGGTCCGGCAATGAGCATGTTAAAGGGATGACGAAGATACAAGGCCTCCCAACTAGTCCGATCTACATGTTCGTCAATGACTTTGACAGTGGAGGAAGAGGGGGCAGAGACAGTAGAGATAGCCATAGTAGTAGTAGTGAAATGAATGTCACTTTTGACACGATGACAGACAAGACAAGAGTTTTTATGCTTTTTTCAGGACACGTTTATTGTCATCTTTAAAAGTGAACAACGCGAAAGACAAAAATACATAAAAGCCAAATGGCTAAGTACATGAATAAAAGACACATTAAAACGATCATAGTGGAATATAAACAAGTCTCTGTACAACATTTGTGATGATCAAGAGGTGAAATCGAAGGGGTACTGTGTTATGTTCTGAGAGTCTCTACACTCCTTGGCACAATCACATAAGAGTCCTCCCGGAATGGCGTTTCGGGGATGTCGATCACGGTCCTGTCCTGAAGAGAGTGGTTTTCCTCGGTCACGACTTCTTCTTCTTCTTCTTCTGGCACTGTCACTAACACTGGTTTAAAAGTTACTTTTTCACGGAACGTTTTAATTTTTTAGGATTACAAATCTTTGGCATAGTGTCACTTCTTTTTTCCAAATCTCAAGCCCCTAACTTTTCCAGTCAAGTACATCTTTCCATTGAGGGTGTAAGTCACAAGCTACACACACGTCGTCGTACACATCTTCGGTGCCTAAAAGTTGACGAATCTTGTTTTCCCGTAGAGGTTGAGAAGTATCAAGATGAAAGCGCAAAGTTTTGAGCAGAATGAGTCTCTCGTGTACATTTAAAGGGACCACTTTCATGTTTTTTGGAGTAGTAGGTACTGTTCGTAAAGAGTCCACAAGGAATCAGCTGTTAAACGAAATCCCAGAAAGCAAGTCACTAAGACACACACTACACGTCGACCGCAATTCAATGGCCACAGTTCTCGTAATAGGTGTTGGTAATCCTCTACCGTTTCAATAGTAGTCATTGATTTCCTTCCACGGAATCTGTTGTATCACGAATGATAAAGGTCGTGGCATGGTCGTCCGTTTTTATACCCTCTTTTTTTTTGTCGGAGGTAATAAGTGTACTTTTTGCACAGAGCTAATCATACTCTAGTAGCGAATCCAAATTTTTTAGTCACTAGCTCACACACTACACACCGTACAGAATTTTCCACTACAGACAAAATTTGGTAGCGTAAAAGATTTTGGTACTCCTTTAACTCTTCCTCTGGAATTCGTTGTAGTATGGCCACCTTGTAAGTTGAAGGAAGAGTGACAACCAAAGTCTTCTGGTTCTCGTCCAGTTGAACAATGTCTGAACAATGGAACGCTTTCACATGAATCAATCCTCTTATAGCATTCAGGTACCAGTGGTTCCAACATCGGTGACGTAACGGATGCAATTGTTCTTTGCGTTTCACTTGTATTTTGACGAACTCGCGGTAAATGCGTTCTCTCAATTCCACTGGCAAACCACGAATGTTCTCTTGTAAAGTGTCCATAACCATGTCAGTCAAACACTTCTCCTAGAGCGAAAGTAATGAACGTAGTGAGTAATTTCTGACCACTGCCATTCCAGGAAACGGTCAAGAATGTCAATAAAATATTCAAATGTAAATGGTTTAAATCGAAATAGTAGAACGAACGCACCCTTGATCCAGAGAAATCGGACTTGTTTGTTGACTTTGGTCAATTTCCTCTTGTGAATTTCTCGACACAAAAGTTCTACAGTCACTAATTGAGATTTGTCCCTGGCAAGTCCCTGCCAAATGTCCTTGTAGATCTTCTCTTGCAATTCGATTGGTAATGTTTGAAGATTATTTTCTACATGGGGTTTAAATACTTGTCTAGGGGTTGTCCAATGTTTGACTCCTAGCCCCGTAGCTGGTTTCTTACACGACATGGTAGACCCACTTCAATGACGAGGTCCCACTAAAGGCAGGTAGTGACAATCTGGAGACAATCGAGCATGTTCCAGGTGAGCGCAATCTTTCTTTTCCCACTCGTGAAGTGACACACCGCAACTGAAGCACTTAACTTTATCCCCTTCACCCAAGTAGATAAATCCAGCTCTAGCTAATTCTTCAGGGGTAGGTCCTCCCAGATATTTTTGCCATTTTCCTTGGAAGGTTTGGATCCGACTTTCATAGTCACAGTATTCTGGCAAACGCACAGGGAACGAATATTCGTCTTTCACAGGTTCATTTCGATGAGGGTACGGTGAAATATGCAGGAGTCTACTCAGTTTTACATGACATACGAAGGGTGGTAGTCATATGGTTTCATTAGGATGACATCCACCATGAAAACCAGTAAAGTGAAAAGGTGTGCGATGACGAGTGGCATCTCTATCGCATCCATCAGGTTTGACACGTACAGCATCACTTTCCATGATAGGTATGGTAGTAGTAGTTATAGCAAAGTTCCCATGATGATGTGGTACTGAATCGCTAAGGTCATAGCGTACGGCATCCCTATCATCGCAAGGCACAGCATCGTACTCGAGTTTACTCTTGCTGGATACTTGCTGTGTGAAAGGATTCATTTCTTCTCGCTTGGCGTTTGTAGTGACAATGAACTATTGGTCTTGAATGTTGTCCCTTTTTATATGCTTGCCAATATCAGTGTGACCGTACGGTAAGGTAATGTGATTGGGAAGCCGTACTCGCTTCTGGTACACGATTTGATAGACTTTTTCCAAGGGTCGACTAACGATTTGGTGTGTGGGTAAACGTACAATCTTGTGCGGTTCGTGGGTGGTCACTTTAAAACTTCCCTCCTCTTCAGACTGCAAGGCTTCTTTCAAGACGCCAAAGTTCACCAGTTGACTGGTGCGATAATTGAGAGTCAGTCCTTTCACTTTGCACTCCGTGTACACTTCTCCTTGTTTGTCCCGGTATTCGTAGCCGCAATTTTTGGGACCGCCACTTGCAAAACTTAGAATCTTGTCGTCGGGATGCTCGTCCGTCCAGGCTCCTAAACGATCTCCTTTGATGACAGGGTGAGGTTGACCCAGGCGATCGATGTAGAGGCAACTGTCCGTGTCAAAATACAGTACACGATCTCCTAACAGTTCTAAAGCTTCGTACAGTTTTAAGCGAGTATGGGCTGTCACGTAAGCTGCAATGATGACATTTCCAAGTTCGTCGGCTTCTACAAAGTCCAGTTCTTCTTCGTAATTGACTAAGATCAAGTCCTCACGAAGGAAGTCCACGTGTTTCATGTATTTGGTTTTGTCGTGAATCATCTGGAAGTAGCGGAAAGGTTCTGTCAAATACTCCGTCTTGGGTAAACACGGTTGTTGTGCCATTTTGCCCCACAAACAATTCAACATCACTTTGGCAAACGATCGCCTTCCTTCGTTTTTCTTGATGTGGTCTAAAGTGATGCCTTCCTGCTCCCAGTATTTCTCTTTGAATTTCTTTTGGTCTTCGGGAGTGTGACAGCAGGAAGGATAGCCGCTAGCTTCTTGTTTCAGTTTCAAAAAGGCATTCACGTAGTCTGCAAAAATGCCTTTCTGAGTCTCGTCGCCTTTGTGGTATTTTTCTGTCTTGGAAAAGTGGTAAATTTCGTACACTTCTAACAGTTGGTATCTCAGGTCCAGAGCTTTAAACAATTCCACGCTGACCCACTTTCCCGTCAAGGCGCGTTCTTCCTGAGTGTGCTGACAAGGTTGGTCTTGGTTGCACGTTTCGGCACAAGTACGGCACAAGGGAAACATCAGTTTTCCTTGGCAATGATGTGGTAAAACGGGATGGTACAAGTTCGTGGGAGGCAAGACTTTGCATTTGATCAATCCTTCGTATTGTCGAATGTTGTTCAGGTCGATGTGTTCCGTCAGCAATTGCGGGTGCCCTGCGGGAAAGTGACAATATTTGCACACGTACGGATACAGAGAACACACGTCCAAGTATTTGATTTCTTCTCCTTTCTCTTCGTCGGCTTGGTATAGCAAACAGGTGGCATTCGTTCGTCCTCCGTACAAACTATCCCTTGGGTTTAGTGGGTCCACCAGCTTGTAACTTTCCACGATGCGCTTAAACTCGGGCACGGTTTTCAATCGCTAATTGTACTCGTGTTCCCACATTTCTACCACTTGGTATCCTTGCTGTTCTAACTTCAATCGTCGCTGACAAGTGACCTGGTACAAGTCTTCCATGGTCCGTTGTAAAAACTGATTTTTAGTGTTACGTTGAGGGTAGCAGATAGGATATCCGTGAAATAAGCACCCGTTAAACTCGTACACGATCTTGGGGTTTTCCAAGTCTCAGCCATCTACTGAATACCTTCCGATGGCTCTTTCGCCTCCTCCGTTGCGAGCGTGTTGGATCCATTTGTCTTCCTTGTCACACAAGTAATGTAACCAGCGTAGGGCTTTGACCGAGTATTGACGTTTGTCAAAATTGGTCGTTTGAGGACTGATGACAGTCAGGGTGTTTTCGGGCATGAATCCTTGACGATACACTAAGGAACACGCTTTGGCAATGGTGCAGGCTTCTTTCAAAGGATCTATCCCTCCGTGTTCCATGAACAGTTCTCGAAAGTTTTCACAGCAACGCCGTAAAATGTCTACGTCGGAACGAGAATATTTTAACATTTCTTCCTGAAAGTCGAAAGGGTCCGAGGCGTGAGTCTGGTACCAAGCGTAGAAAGCTTCTCGTTGTTCGGTACACATGTTGTCGGGGTCGTAGTAGTGAGCCTCAAGTACAGTATGTTGATTGGCTTCGGTATTGAAAAGTGCGGAAAATAGCCTTTGGCCATTTCTGTCATGCTAAACGTTTTAGGCAATCGTCTCAAAGGCATGGCCTAGTAACTCATCGAATCTTTAAACTGCACCTGGCCCACTTGCATGGAAATGAGTTTGGCTCCGTTAAAAGTCACTTTCGGACGTTCGGTACTTTGTTCCGTATAGTATCTCAAAAGAAACTGTCCATCGTATCCCTAGAAATTATGAGCCATCACCGTGGCATAGCGATGACAATCTGCGTAACGTTCGATGTCTTCTTGGCTCCACGTTTCGTCAATAGGGCTTAAGATCCATTGGACGAAATCGGCTAGTGTGTTCGGTCCCCGAAAGATTTTTCACGTCCTCCAGGAATCTTGCTGCAGTGAGGGCAATGAGTCAAGATAGGCTCTTGGATGCACTTCTCACACGCTCGGTGAGCCACGCAGAAATTAGGAATGTGAATGCCAGTCTCTTGCATGCATTCGAAATCGAAAAAGATGAAATTTCCTTTCTTCTGGTCATTATCTTCTTCTTCATGTGAGGGATGGTATTTTTGAATGTAGCATTGGTGTTCCAAGTCCACGATTTGACGACAAATGTGGCATCGTTTCTTTCCTGAACAGACGTGCGCCTTGGCATTATTGGTACGTATGCCTTGTCCACAAGTAGGGCACAATCTCAGGAGCTGACAGGCACATTTCTGTTGTGAACCTTGCGTCTTTAGATGTTGTTGGTAACAAGTTGGACCGACAAAAGTGCGCTGACAAGTTGGGCAATGCACTCGTTCTTGTCCTTCGTCAAGACCGGGTTTAGAGGCTAAACACCCTGAGCATTTCCATAAGCAATGCTTGTGTTGCTCTCGATTGTTATAGCCATAGTCACATTTCTCACAGTAATAACTGTATGACAGGAATCCAGTGATACTGGTAATGGCATCAAAATGTTCATCGTGATGATAGACGTGACTATATTTTCCGTCTTTGAAATTTTTGCCTCGAAACAACAGAGGTCCGCGCACTTCTTGAGGGTGCATTTTCAAGGTGTAGCGTGGAGCCAAGACGTCTTGCAATTTTTGCATTTCAGGAATTCCACAGGGGGTGCATTTGGATATCCCCGCTTGCTGTAACAGGAGTTCTGCTTCTCTTTGTTGTTTGGTTCGATTCGATCGTCGAATAGTTTTCCAGGCTCTTTTCCATTCTGTCGTGTCGTTCTTGTCGGCATACGTTCCTCCCACCACGATGGCACGGGCTAAACACATCTGGCCTTGAGGGTTGTTAATTTGGACGAGGCTCTTTTTGGTGCTGTGAAGATTGTCTACCAAGATTGCCTTTTAGCGTTGTCCTGTCCTTTGGGGAAGAGACACGTGGGTCATGAACAGTGTCGCTTTTCCGTCGGTGATGTGAAACTTGTCGTTGGATTGCTGTACGTGTTGAATCTTGTCCAATTCTTTGGAAGGTGTCTATTCTGCTGGGCTACTAAACTCGATCGAAACGGGAGACTTCAAATTGTCGTGATGATGAAAGTCTCAAGCGATCGTCTTCTTTGGCTTGACATTGCCGTTTCAGTGTAGTTAACAAAGAATCCCACACATCAGTGATGAACCATTCTGCTTTCTCCAACGGTACGTCGGACTTGAAATCTTTAAACTTCACAGCGTACGTGTAGGCCGTGGTTCTAAATTTTCTGGAGGAGCGTTTGTCCGTCTCTCGAATGTGGTAGTAATTTTGAGGGTTTACTGATGGTAATGGACTTTGGTTTGGTGTAGACTCTCTGGGCTTAGATTCTGGTTCACTCATCTCATCTTCAAAATCACTGGCATGAATTTGAGCCAAGACTTCAGCTACTGTGCGAGGCGATAAATCACGTTTCTGCCTCTTACTTTCTTCTTCTTTCTTTACGAAATGATGCGATCGTTTCATCTTGATTGCAAAAAGTCAAATGACTACATTTGAAACGTCATGGACTCCTATATATTGATGTCAGACCAGTGTATATATAAATGGCTGATGACTTCCCTCTCAGTATTCATTTCACTCTCAAACCGATCAGCACGATGGAAGAACCCATACAGATCGAACTTCTGATTAGAGCTTTGCGAGGTGTCATACGAAAGTTTTCTCCAGACAAGCTGACGGACTACTCTCCCTCCTTTCGAGATAAAAGTCAAGATACTTGCTATATCTGCCAGAACAAAGGGCATTGGGCTACAGAATGTCCAGATTTTCATAAAAGCAAGACCAGTGCCAGAAGAGACAAAAGTCAAGATACCTGTTATCATTGTAAAGAGAAAGGACATTGGTCTTCAGAATGCCCTAAGAAACAACAGGAGCAGGAGGAGGAAGAAGAAACAGAGGTGCCCTCGGCAAAGGAAGAACCTGTCACGTTCAGATAAAGAAGACAGAAAAGAAAAGAAGAGGAGAAAAATGTGAAGAAGAAGAAGAGAAAGAAGAGGAAAAAGTGTAAAAGTGAAGAAATTGAAAAAACAGAGAGAGTGAAAGAAAAAGACACAGAAGAAGTCTATGATTTTTTTCAAAAAGTGTTGTGTTGTGTTATGTTGTAATAATGAATTGTAAAAATTTGTACCAGAATAGACCAGACTGAAAAAAACGTAAGTGTCTCTTGGTTTTGATTGTTTAGAATAATAAGGACCTACACTCATACACTCACAACACGTACATCATAGGGTTAAACAAGGGATTTTGAGTTTTAATTGATTTTGGCAAAATGAATAGTCTGTCTTTTCGAAAGAAGTGAGTGGCCCTGAAAAGGACCGTTGGGTGTTTGTTTTTTTTCCTTAGAACAAACTCAGGAACGAGAAGCAATCCGCTTTAACTGCCTTAAGCCTTTGTCACAGCCAAGGCCTACTTCTGGACTTGCTCCTGTCAATGATTTAGTAGAAATCACTAGGGGTGGTATCTCTAGTGTAGTAACAGGGTTAAGCTGTTTGGCTCGGGAAGGTCTTTTTCTCTTGGGTCGTAATAAAGAAGTCTGATACATTTGTTTCAGAATTCTTAACCCGTCCAAAATGTCCAAGAGTACCGTTACCGTTTGACTTTCACTGTTCTCCTTCTCTCCTAGCCTTTGTTTCTTCTCTACTGCTTCTTCCTGTCGTTTCCTTCTTGCCTCTTCTTCTCGCTGTTGCTGTTCAAGGAGAAATGCTTGTTCTGCCTCTTTCTGCTGCTGTAAAAATTTCTCCAATTCTTCTTTCTGTCTTTGTTTAAAATCGTCGACGTGTGGTAAAGAAGGAGAAAGTGGAGAAGGTACTGGTACCGAAACAAATTCTTGCGAAAAGAGAAAAAATCTACTAAATCCCAGTTGAAATTAACCTCTTCTGGAAGTAGCGCTGTGTTAACTTTGGTTGCCGCTGCTATGCCATCGCTTTTCGTCTCCACAGCCGGTGCACCCCAATTCATTGTCTTCTTAGTTTCCGTCATGTTTCACAAAACAATGCCACATCGATTCACTGCGCACAGACACTAGTGCACCTATATAGAGAATATGATGTCACAGGTAGCTCTTTTCGGATTGGAAGACAGACTCCGCGAAGTGACTGAATTTTGTAACGCATGTTGGGATTGGTGAACAATTTCAATCGGTTTCGATCCGCTCTTCCACTATAAATAAACGCGGTTCACTTCATTCCCTTCACCTGTTCTCGTCACAAACATGTGGATCAACGTTGAATCGTCTACCCTCCTATCGTCGATGCTGTTCAACCCGGACTATCCCATATATGTCAGATCATCATGGACCATTACCCAGATCACTGATACAGCCCTTTGGAAACGAAGGATCTATGTGGAGAGACAAGGGTGTTTGAAAAGAGTTCTAATTTATGGACCAGAGGTTAGACGAAGTTTGAGAAAGAGAAGATGGTTGTCGGCAGAGGGGAATGTACAGAAAAACACGTCTGATCTTCTCGCTGTGCGAATACCGATTTTAAGCTAAGGCGGTGTAAAATATCGGTTAGCCAATGATGTCACTTACAGTGAGTGACGCATTTGTTTGGTTCTAAATTCAAGGCAGGTAGTGTAGTGGTCAGGGGCAGAATAACACGTCTGATCTTGTCACTGTGCGAAGCGCGACTGAAGGAGATTCGAAGCTAAGGTGGTAGAAAATATATACAGTAGCCAATAAAATTACTGACGCATTGTTTTGCCTAAGCTCTTGCATTTTTACCATTGCAGTGCAGACGGACTGTAGTGTGAACTTACAATCCTGTATTGTGTACCGTAACATTTCTTCTTGCCACATCAAATACTTAAACTGTACCATTATTGTTCGCGTTTTGAAACTGATTAAAAAAAAATATTTTCTCACTTGGACATTTTGACATACACACGTTCGCATAGGTAGAGAGAGAAATGATATAATACTGAGTGGTAGTTTTTTTTTCAAACTAGTGAATTTGGGGTTTGTGTGAAGTAAATAAACTGAAGTACAGTGAACCTCAAGGATGATAACCCAAGCTGTCCTGTCCATTGATGAATGTATTAACATCAGAAGAAATAAGATCTCTAAAACAAAGATATAAGGCAAGCATGACTAGAATGAGCACAAAGACAGCAAATTGTACTAACAAATGTATGTTTTCCTTCACGTCCGCGTAACTTAAAGTTTCAATCCCTTGCAAGACAAACTTGGTACCATGCCCTCTTAAAGGGACTGCGGTCCAGCCCAGTATCGTATGCAGTCCCAGAAGCCACCCAGCAATACGCGACTATAATCCGTTCAGTCATCTTGGTACCTTTTGTAGAGCCTGAAATAAAACTGAACAAACTTAAACACTTTGCTATAGATATTTCTTTTGCAGCAACAGACTAAACAACATAAATTCCGTTACAACAATAAACAATCTTACATATTCTATAAAAAAGAAATACATCAAAAAATAAAATTAAAGAATAACGATGACTAACCAACAAAACCGAATTTAATAAAGGCAATGACATGTGTAGAAATGCCTCTCACTTTGAAAAGGTATTTGGATGTAATCTGCCATGCACCAACAACTTGAAAAAAAAAATGTATAAACAGAGAGAAACCTTAATTCAAAATTATTTTTTTCAAACTTGTTTGTGTCTTTAGGGAACATACCTAAGCACTAATAAAGGGTGGAACAGGAAAAATATACATGAAAGCTTATATTTCTGAAACAATGAGGGGATATTCCTATAGTTCTTAACCAGCTATATATGCTGGGACGGGTCTGTGAGATATCCACAGATAAAAAAAGTACAGATTTTCAGTCAAGTTGCAAGTGTGTGCGTGTTTTGGAAAATGGTAAAAATCGGATAGATATTTTTCTCTTGACACTTGTGAAGTGAAGAGTCTGTGCAAGTGTCGAAAGCTAAAGTCACATAACTTTTGTACGGCTTGTAAACATTTTCTAAATTAGAAAATATGAAGTATCGCAAGTTATTATCACAAACAGAACTGGAACATAGGGGCTTGATAGTTGTTGTTTAGACACCTCCGCTCAACTTGACAACTTACTTGCTCTGTCTCATACTTTGGTCTTAAGAAAGATCGCCGTTGTAGGTGCAGCAACAGTGGTAAGGGCAAGAGGAGACATCGTCGCTGATGTCGAAAAAAGGTAGTTCTTTTAAAAATGGGTTTAGTACTTTTTTAAAAAAAAAATATCACATGAAGAAAAACGTGTGTTAAATCAGGGTTGGTAGACATCGTGGTCAACGACAAAGTAGAAGTGACAGAGAGAATGAGACATCGTAGTCGAGTAGAGTGGTTTTCTGGAGTACGTACGTGTCCTAACGGCACAGTACAGTTTTTAGTTCTCTTCATGACACCAACTATGTGGGTTTTTTTCTTGCAACTTTTTTATTTCACGGTAGGGTTTGACTCGAAGGGTAGTCAAGATGCATGAGGCGTTTAAGACGCACCATTGTCGTTCGCATAAGTCAGCCAGTGGTTCCTAACTGTTGGACTTTCACTTGCCCTTGTGAAATATACCAGGTCATTGTCACAACAAGAGGTAGAGAGGGGTATATAAACAAGACAGAACGAACTTGGTTAAATCATTTCTGAATCAGCAATCGAGATGAAACGATCGCACGATTTCAGTGAGAGAGAAGAAGGTAAGAGGCAGCGACGTGGCTTATCTCCTCACACACGAAAAGAAGTGTTCGCTCAAATCGAATACATGAGCGAACCTGAACCAACACCTTCCACGTCTGCGACCAGACCGAGAGAGTCTATTCCAAACCAAAGGCCACCAGTATCACCCGAAAAGTATTATCACATTCGAGAAACGGACAAACGCACCTCTAGAAAATTTAGAACCACGGCCTACACGTACACGGTGAAGTTTAAAGATTTCAAGTCCGACGTACCGCTGGAGAAAGCAGAGGGGTTCATCACCGATGTGTGGGATTCTTTGTTAACCACACTGAAACAGCAATGTGAAGCCAAAGAAGATGATCGCTTGAGACTTTCCATTCATCACGACAGTTTGAAGTCACCCGTTTGGATCGAGTTTAGCAGCCCAGCAGAATTGACACCTTCCAAAGTCATGGACAAGATTCAAAACGTGGAGCAATCCAACGACAAGTTTCACATCACCGATGGAAAAGCGACACTGTTCATGACCCACGTGTCTCTTCCCCAAGAAACAGGACGCAAAAAGGTGTTACTGGTAGACAACCTTCGCAGCACCAAAAAGAGCCTTGTCCAAATTAACAACCCTCAAGACAAGTGTTTAGCCCGTACCATCGTGGTGGGACGAACGTATGCCGACAAGAACGACACGACAGAATGGAAAAGAGCCTGGAAAACTATTCGACGATCGAATCGAACCAAACAACAAAGAGAAGCAGAACTCCTGTTACAGCAAGCGGGGCTAGCTAAAGACACGCCCTGTGGAATTCCTGAAATGCAAAAATTGCAAGACGTCTTGGCTCCATGCTACAGCTTGAAAGTTCACCCTCAAAAAATGCGTGGACCTCTGTTGTTTCGAGGCAAAAATTTCAAAGACGGAAAATACATTCACGTCTATCATCACGATGAACATTTTGATGCCATTACCAGTATCACTGGATTCCTGGGATACAGATATTATTGTGAGAAATGTGACTACGGCTATAACAATCGAGAGCAACACAAGCATTGCTTATTGAAATGCTCAGGATGTTGAGCCTCTAATCCCTGTCTTGACGAAGGACAACAACGAGTGCATTGCCCAGCTTGTCAACGCACGTTTGTCAGCCCTGCCTGTTACCAGCAACATCTAAAGACGCAAGGTTCACAGCGGAAATGTGCTTGCCAACTCCTGAGATTGTGCTCTACTTGCGGACAAGGCATACGTACCAACAGTGCCAAGGCACACGTATTTTCAGGAAAGAAACGATGTCACATTTGTCGTCAAATCGTGGACTTGGAACACCAAAGCTACATTCAAAAATACCATTCCATACATGAAGAAGATGATGACCAGAAGAAAGGGAATTTCATCTTTTTCGATTTCGAATGCATGCAAGAGACTGGCATTCACATTCCTAATTTCTGCGTGGCTCACCGAGCGTGTGAGAAGTGCATCCAAGAGCCTATCTTTACTCATTGTCCTCACTGCAGTAAGATTCCTGGAGGACGTGAAAAAATCTTTCGGGGACCAAACACGCTAGCCGATTTCGTCCAATGGATTTTAAACCCTATTGATGAGACGTGGAGCCAAGAAGACATCAAACGTTACGCAGATTGTCATAGCTATGCCACGGTGATGCCTCACAATTTCTCGGGATACGATGGACAATTTCTTTTGAGATACTATACGGAACAAAGTACCGAACGTCCGAAAGTGACTTTTAACGGAGCCAAACTCATCTACATGCAAGTGGGCCAGGTGCAGTTTAAAGATTCGATGAGTTACTTGGTCATGCCTTTGAGTCGAATGCCTAAAACGGTTGGAATGACAGAAATGGCCAAAGGCTATTTTCCGCATTTTTTCAATACCGAAGCCAATCAACACGCCGTTCTACCCCATTTGCCTGAGGCTCACTACTACGACCCCGACAACATGTGTACCGAACAACGAGAAGCTTTCTACGCTTCGTACCCCGCTCACGCCTCGGACCCTTTCGACTTTCAGGAAGAAATGTTAAAATATTCTCGTTCCGACGTAGACATTTTACGGCGTTGCTCTTGAAAATTTCGAGAACTGTTCATGGAGCACGGAGGGATCGATCCTTTGAAAGAAGCCTGCACCATTGCCAAAGCGTGTTCCTTAGTGTACCGTCAACGATTCATGCCCGAAAACACCCTAGCTGTCATAAGCGCTCAAACGACCAATTTTGTGAAACGTCAGTACTCGGTCAAAGCCATACGCTGGTTACATTACTTGTGCGACAAGGAGACAACTGGATCCAACGTGCCCGCAACGGAGGAGGTGAAAAGACCATCGGAAGGTATTCGGTGGATGGCTGGGACTTAGATAACCCTCAGATCGTGTACGAGTTTAACGGGTGCTTATTTCACGGATGTTTCATCTGCTACCCTCAACGTAATACTAAAAATCAGTTTTTACAACGGACCATTGAAGACTTGTACGAGACTACTTGTCAGCGACGATTGAAATTAGAACAGCAAGGATACCAAGTGGTAGAAATGTGGGAACACGAGTACGATCACCGTTTGAAAACCGATCCCTAGTTTAAACGCATCGTG
>JAECUM010033877.1:0-13834 GCA_016617855.1 Megalonaias nervosa
GGGTTAGCTCATTTTTGTTATTCCCCATTGAAGTATTTTTTTTTTTCTCAAATTTTAGGCGTGTTCGTTTGTGACGCGCACACTCATTTTTTGTTGTTCAGCCTCTCTGCTGCTCTGTTTTTCAGTCAAAAATTTTATCGAGACCTATACGATATCGCGAACGAGGATCGTGTAAATTTATCGTGATAAATCCGTGTGGGGTAGCTTTCGCTTTTGAGAAGAAATTTTTGAATATAATCATATCTATATCCCCTGAACACCAAGTCTGATGAATGTTTCGCAGAGTATGTGTATCGACTCCATTAAACACAACCAGAAGATTGCAGTTATCTCTGATCACTTTAGGTATTTGTGTATATCTCTGAGTAACATATATAATATCACTGTTTTTGTGTCTGCCTCGGGAAGATATCCGAGCTGGATTTGATTGTTTGTTCAGCATCACATCATCATATACTACGAGATTATTAATACGTCCATCGAGATCATCAACAGATGGAGCTTCATCAGTATCGGTGATAAAATCAAGAATATCATCAACGACTCCGTCGTCGCCTTCATCTTCATCTAACGACTTCGCATCTTCTTTAAAATCTTTAAATACATCGTAGCATCGCTAATCATCTACGGATAGCGCAACCAAATACAACTTATCCCACTTTAGCCATCTCATTATCGGATTAAGCAATAATTGCGTCTTACCAGACCCAGATGGACCTATGATAATTGCTCTGATAGAATTTGGTAACGCTGCATGATGCTTGATTGGCTCTTGCTTTCGTGTTGCTGTGAAGTCAATTACATCCATGTTGTACAATTATAATAAATAATATGAATTTGTATTGTGTTCGACGCAAAGGATCCACCCCCACTAGTGGATTAACAACAATAACAACAAAAAATAGCAAGCGTGCACTTACAGGCAAGTGTGTAAAATGTGGTACAAACAAATACAAATTTATTTCGTCTCGTACGAAGACATGTGGTGATATCGCTGCTTCACTGGGAAAATTACCAGGAACTCAATGGGCCAAATACCCAGGAGAAAAACATCATCCTGAATATATTTATTGTGGTCCTGGAACCAGACTTGATATCCGACTTGACGAACGAGACCAACCAAGACCTGGAGAGTATCCAATAAACGCAATTGATCAAGCGTGTCACATTCATGATGTTGCGTATAAAAGTAAGGATTTACAACAACGGCACCTCGCAGATGTGAAGTTGATTCACGCGCTGAATTCCATAAAAAATAAATCTTTCAGAGAAAAACCTGCTAGCTTCCTAGTAAAATCTGCGATGAAAGGTAAACGAGTGCTAGGGGCTGGTAATTAATCATAGATACCTATTATAATGGAATCGATCTATTATAGCCCAAGAGGATATTGGAGAGGCAGAGCAACTATTAGTAAATTTGCTGAAGCAGCAAAAGTCTCACGTGCTGTTGCTGCAGCATGGTTAGCACTACAGGCAATATGGCAAATCTATCTACGTCCGCCTAAAAAAATTCAACACGCACATTTTGATATCAGTACTCCCAATGAAGTTCATCAAGAAGATATTTTGTTTTTACCACATGATACCATTAAAACACGTAGACGTCAATCACGCACATACAAATACGCGCTAACTGTTGTTGACGTTACAAGTAGGTATAAAGAAGCAGAACCGTTATCAACTAAAACAGCAACTGAAGTTGCATCTGCGTTTGAACGAATTTATCACGAGGACCCGTGCAATGGCCACAACTATTAAAGGTTGATCCTGGCAAAGAATTTCTTGGTGCAGTATCATCGTTGATGAAAAAATATAGTGCCAAAATCAGACGAGGACATACCGCAATCCATCGCGTTCAGGCAATTGTTGAACGATTTAATCGAATACTTGCTGAAAGATTATTTGGATACCAGCATGCGAAGGAAATAATTCAGACAGATACGAGATCTCGTGAATGGGTTGCAAGATTACCAAGTGTAATAGCTGCGTTAAATAATGAAATTACTCGTGCAACTTCTATGAAACCCACCGTCGCGATCACAAAAAATATGTACCTGTACAACGACGTGACTTTTCAAAACAGCCAGTGTTAGGTAATGTGACTGTCAGATATTTATATGAACCCGGTGAACTCGAAGGGGGTAGAAAAAGAGCAACTGATCCTATCTGGAGTGTGACTACACATAACATTTCCAGCGTGGTTGGATCCACAGGTAGACCTGCAATCTACAGACTAGATTCAACTGCTCCTCAGCGTGGATTTGTACGTGAACAATTACAAGTAATTCCTGAAGACACACAATTACCACCGCGTTCACTTCTGTAAACTGGCACCCCTACATCGGGTTCATACAAGACAGGTCAGCATCACATTTTCGCGTGTGTGACCAAGACTACTATTAATTCTATCTACGGTAAACTGTCTTGGATTATTATTTGAATACTGCCACAACATATTACAGTTACAATTTGTACAGTGATTATTCTGTCGTTGTTTCAGTGTCATAATAAATTCAACGTCGAGATCGAAATTGCGGTTAATTTTTTTGTCAGATTGTCGATACCCAGATAATTTTTTCTTGACAACTTCATCGTTAACGATGTCAGCGATTATATTATTATTGTCTATGATAACCCGGCCCAATTGAGATATTTTTCTAACTCGATATACCGCAAGATAAACTAAATTTGACCATTCGATCCTATCATCAATAATCCAAATATTTGTATCAGAAATAGTTAATCCTTGTGATGAATGAATCGTTATAGCGTATCCTAACGTCCATAGAGATTTATCCATCGTTAACGCGCTCGTAAGAGCACTGACAGGAACTGTGACAATATCCTTAAGTACAAGTTTTTGTTCCTCATTAGTTCCTGGAATTTCAACTTCGATATTTTGTTTTCGTGTATCTGCTGGGCGATAACACAATGGTACAGGTAGATTTGAAAACCTTTCTTTGTGTTTAGATAATAATTTATCTTGAAGTGTATCTCTGACTATCTTTCTACTTGTAACTATCAAATCAGCAGGTTTCCATAAATTCCAGAAATCACTCATCGTAGTTTCTGGAATTACTCCACGCATTATTTCGCACTGTCTTCTATCTGTCAGCAGTCTGATTAACTTTTTAAATTCTTTCAGAGGTTCATCAATAGCTCTATGATCATCATTCATTTCTTCGTAATAATCTACAAACGTACATAACCATTCGTGTGGAGATTGTCCAACAAAAGGTGGCGGTTGACCATGATCACCACACATTATCACAGCCGTATTCTTCGATAACAGCCACGTAAGAAACATTTGTAATACTTCCAGTGACACTGTACAAATTGCGTCCCAGATAATAATTCCAGGAACATATTTCTCACCCATTCGTTCAGAAGTCCATGCGTCTCCACACCATCGGAAAAAACTATCATACGTCTGTGATTTTACCTCTCGTTCGTTCATTTCTCTGGCGAGTCTGTGTGTGGGCGTACTCTGACTAAATAATTCAATCGCACACGTTGTTTTACCAGAACCACCACACCCATTAAGATAAACGGTTTCATGCCTGGCTACAGGATCATATACAGATGGCGCTGTCCATGCTGTTATTTGATTGTTATTCTTGTAACACTTTCCGCAATTTCAACGTCGGCAGATTCAGAATAACTAAATATGTTTTCGAGATTTATTCTCCATGATCCCCATTCACCAGTGCCAAGTAATGTATCTAGCAAATCCAAATATTTTTTATTTGTATAAAATGAATCTGCGACAACTCTAACCGCGGTATCAACAAATCTGTTTATCATCGATAATAAGTTTATTGAAACGTACGCGAGCATTGAAGATCTTAAATGAGTAAATTGTGGCGACTCGCCGTCGGTGTAACTCACAATTGTACTTAATTTAGCTCCGTTCGACAACCAAGCATCATTTCGGTTCACAAACGTACCTTTCTCGGTTGTATCAGCAATTATAAAATCGAGTTCTGCATCGTCCATGGTCAACCTGGTACACGTTCGTTTACGATCATACGCACCACCCTGAGTAAACTTACCAATTATTTTTCTGCCGAGATCTTTTGCAATTTTTCCATTAGTTTCCTTGTTGTATCCGGATACAACATTAATAAGATTAACAACTTCATCCTCGTCAAGATTGGGAAATTTTTCTCTGATATCACTTTCTACATCGAATTTATCTAGCTCTGGCAACTAATCTTGTTTCTGCGGACGATACGATATTATCGCGCCACTTACTTTCAACGATATCAAAATTTTTATATCAAGCATGTATCGTAACAGCACAATAGGAGCCCAGTGTTTTTTCTGAGAAATGTCTTCCAAACCACGCATAAACAATTGGATGAAGATCTCATGCAAATTTAAATGAATCCACACAGGCAAATCCAGTCAGATCAAAATCTGGCAAAGGTCCATTTATCGCAACTCTTGTCATCTCGTGACGTGGATGACCAAATCTTTTAAAGTATTCAGAACATTCTCCGTATCCAAGAAAACTTCAAGGATAACACGCTACCATATCAACTGATATTACGTCGCTGTGATCGTATCGAGTATTCCATAATCCGCCGTGTCCGTATTCGACACAACTACGTTGGACTTCGTCGAGAAATTCCGGTCTTGTAAATCTCCATGAATTTTTCTCTTGAGCAAAGTGAGCAGCAACTGATCGAACGGTAAAACAGTTATTCAGTAATTGTGCGACAGTGATTTCATTACCGTTCGTGTATTTCAGAGCAAGATTTTTCATTTCTTCGTGGAGTGATTCTGAACGATAAATTTCTCCGCTAGACCGCACAAACTGATCGTAATTTCCATCATCGGAACTTCGAAATAACCAAACAGATACAGGGTCACTCTTACTGATATCGTTGATAAAATCAAATATAACGCCGTGGTAAAATTCAACTGTTCTGTCTCGTGGAAATATCATCACCGCGGACGTCCATGCATGCGCATTATGATCAATGATTGTTATCGGAGCTCCATTTTTGTGTATTTCGGCGCGCATAAAATCTCACCGGTGAGCGTCGTCACCGTAAATCGGAAATCTTAATATTTTTTCTAACTCAGCAACGTCGCTGATAGACGCTC
Organism: Megalonaias nervosa; assembly: GCA_016617855.1. Taxonomy (NCBI): domain Eukaryota; kingdom Metazoa; phylum Mollusca; class Bivalvia; order Unionida; family Unionidae; genus Megalonaias; species Megalonaias nervosa. Next base: position 5,113 of record JAECUM010033877.1, read on the forward strand.
AGGTATCTTTACCTCGCTCCGCCCATGTGTTTATTTTATCACGTCGTTGATCCGTTAAACCGTTTCCACTCGCTGAGCTACACAATTCAACGTTGATGACGAAGTCATTATCGTCATTGACAATTTCATCGGCGCAATATCATTGACGTCAGGTTTATCATTTAACAGATATAACGCATAAGCAACTGCTGTCACAGGATACACTCGTTCGTAATATCGTTTGTCGATGCCGGTCAATGTTCCTGGTTTGGAATTTTTATTTATCGTGACGATGCTACATCCAACGGTCACGCGGACAGGGTCACGTTTGTCACGGATAATCCAAACGTCGTCGTCTGTCTGTATAATAAATTTTATTAGAATAATATATCGCTGATCATCGAGTAGTTAATAATTTTCCTTCCTCGCTCGTCATTCAATCTACCATCGATTTCACCTTCCAGCAATATGATTCTAAATGTTGACCACGTATGAGCTGCACCATCGTCGCGAAATTCCTTCTTGGCTTCGTTGATACGATCAGTTATATCTTTATTCATCAGCGCCAAATCTTGCAACGAGAAACTAAACTTTGGTTTCCCGATGACGAAGTCATTGAGTTTGTCAAGATCAAATCTAGCTCTAGAAGGCTTAATTGCGGATAATCTCCTAAATTCCTCCATATTATAATTAAAGCAAATATGTGTTTAATTAAACTTTAATTACATATATAATGATACAAGCAAAGAATCAATGCAATTGATTAATGATAGGATTTACAACTCCGTGTAACCGCGCAGGCGGAAATGAATTCTGTGGTTACCACATGCAAAGTTTGCGGCGTGGAAGTGTAGGACCAAAACCGTGTTTACGATGCTGTGTTGGGGGTCAGAGGAAAAACGCAGTTGTGTGTGCGATGTGGTGGTAAAAGATACAGAGAGCTGAAACGATATTATGATTAAAAAAATGTTGAGTCTCCCATAATTACCGCCGAAGACTATCTCGTTATATTTTCAAAATAACAATTTAGACAAATTATATTATTATACAAATGGAGCAAAATGAATTTGTGCAACATCCCAACATGACCAATTATGAAACATCTCGTGATGGTATCATCAGGAATTGTCGACTAAAAAACCAGTAGGTGTTGTTGATAATGCTGGTTATTTCAGATTTACTGTTGGAAAAGAAAGATATTTATCTCATAGATTCATATAAGAATGTTTTTATGGAATAATCAAGGATGGACTTGTGATCGATCATATTGACGGGAATCCAAAAAATGATTCTTTATCGAATTTACAAGCTATTACACAGAGTCAGAATTCTGTACGAAGGGGTACTGGTATGCACAAAGTAGTTGGAAAGAGGGTTGTTAAATCTCTGAATATGGAGACTGGCGAATAAATAATATTTCAATCAATGAGTGCAGCTGGAAAATATTTTGATATTCACCCGATTTCAGTACAACGTGTAGCAGATAAAATAAACAAATCGGCGTATTCGAAAAAATTTAACCAAACAATATCATTTTACTATGTGCCCATTATATTAGATGACGAAGGGAGATGACTCCGTCAAGCAACGACTTCTCCGCTAGAGTAATTAAGCAGTTGCCCCGCTTGCAAGTGCGTACATTATATGACTGTGCCTAGATTGTTTGTTTTTTTTTTTACTGTTTCTCACAACAGGACAAAATACAGGTATGTTATTTTTAGCTTTAACCTGTAAAGACAGGTAGCATTGTTGTATATACAGACTTACATGCATGTTATAATCTTGCGAATGACATCTTGTGCAGAAAATATATGTGCGATTATCGAATACAAATATTTTATACAGCATGTTTTATGAAGTGTGTCTGGAATTGAAATAAACCCACGAGCAGTTGATGATGGGATATATTTGTGTACGGGTGATTGTAAGATTGTAGAAAAAAACTAATTCCAGGTGTAACTCGCCTGGCACCCCCGAACCTCAAAAAGTCCGGGGTTCGCCGAGGTTTTTTTTTTACCCCTATCGAGCTTAGCGATCCAATAATTGCAATGAGAAAGAAAAATTACAATCACAGTGAGAAATAAATGTAACAATTACCCAAAAATATGTATCCGACGTCATTCAACTTGCTCGTCAGGAACTCTCTTTTGCTATATTTTTTATTTGTTTATTTTTATTCTGATTATAATATATTTACGCAGAATTGTATTTATTTTATAACATGCAGAAACAGATTATAATATTTATTCTGATTCTGATTCATGATTATAATAATAATATTTATTCAGATTATATTCCGACATATGATATTTAGTTTTTATTTTTATTTTTTTATTCTGATTCAGATTCTGATTATAATAATAATATTTATTCAGACTATATTCTGACATATTATATTTATTTTTTATTTTCATTTTTTATTCGGATTCAGATTCTGATTATATTCTGACATATATTTATTTTTTATTTTTATTTTTTAATCCCATTCAGATTCTGATTATAATATTTATTTATAATATTTATTCAGATTCAGATTCTGATAATAATATTTATTCTGATTCATCATTATAATATTTATTCTGATTCAGATTCTTTTTCTGATTCAAATTCAGATTCAAATTAAGATTCAGATTTATTTTGGGGGGTTCATTAATTCAGAATTTTTTACCACATCGATGACGTCATCGATAATCTTACTACGAAGTTTGTTTAGACAATAATAACACACCATCAATTGTTGTGCATAGCTTAGTTTTTCTATCTCGGCAATTATTCCCGATGATTTCGTCATTGATTATATTTATTCATGTAATTTTAATTCGTTGACGATCTTGGAGTTCTACGAACTCACGATTTCACATACAAACTTATTGCCAGAACTTCCTGTCGTAGGTCAAGTAAGAGTCCGGCTTGGTCAGTAAGCCTAAAATGTATCCGTGACAACAGTGGATTATGACATCGCAGATAAACCGGATTAACGGGCACTGATACAATTAAAAATCCGGGGGGTACTTCGGGGGTAAATGAATATAGGATATATCCCTGTTGTGCCAGGGTGGATTTTTCAACGTCTACGAGATACCTTCCATCGATGGCGTCACACACCAAATTAACTGCGATCGTTGATGTGATGTTGACGATGCCCGGTGATACATGACGACCTCCACCATATGGATCATTGTCATGTTTGAGAATATTTCTTGGTGGGATTAATTTTTTCCACGCGGCGATAAATTTTGGAAAATTTTCATTGATTATATCGTTGAATGATTTTCTCATCATGTAAATTTTGGTACTTGTTCTTTTGTTATCGCGTATTGTTCGAGAAAAGTTTCTTTTGTCCTAGGAAAGCATAAGCTTTTTCGAAGAAAACCCGATTCGCGTACTCGAGGTCTGACCTAACTTGGTTAAGATGTTGTATCGTTTCAATGATCTGTTGTCGCACATCATCGCTGTAATATTGTGTTATACTCAAACACAGATTTCGCAGATTATCAAATACTCGTTTATGTTCGGATTTAATGGGTTCGGAAATTTTTTATTAATAGTTTCTTTATCTAATTCCCACATGCCAGCATCATTACGTTTAATGTCAATTGTTACCCAGGGATACCTCGTTTTATAATCAGTTTGTGAAATAAAATGATCGTCAGACTCCCTCCACAGTTCAGTTTCTCTGTGTTCTGGATATTTTAAAAATATTATTTTGTCTGTGATAAAATCAGATCGTTGAGGTTCTGGTGGACCTTCATATGTCGGTGCTACTTCAGGCCACCCTAACACAGTTCTAATCGATGAATGATATATATCAACAGAGTAATCCGGCGTTGATATTTCTATCGCAGTTGATAATGTTGGTTCATGAACAGTAATAGCAATTTTAGATTCTTTTCCTGTGATAGATTTCATTCTGCGCTGGAACTCATCATTGATCTGTTCAATTTGATAACTGCCCGTAGGAATTCGTACAACTTGCCAATCTGGAGTTCTATCAGATTTATTTTTATAAGAAAAAACTAATGAGTTATTGGCGGATAATCCACCAAATGATTTTGATCTTATATTGAGCCAACTGTGATATACTCGCAATTGTGCTAATGCGATTTCTTTCACTGGAATCGCCGTTGGAAAAACAATATCGAATTCAGGATTAGTTGAACTCGCTGATATCATCGTAGTTGTTGACGGTGTTGTATTAGTGACAATTTGTTGGAGGAGTTCTTGCGGCGTCGATGACGAAGTCACTGTTACTATTATTTACTTGATTTTAAATCAGGAAGTAAATTGACTTTGTCAATGGCTCTGCCATCGTCATAGTAAACCTTAATCATTTCTGCGAATTCTTGATCTGATATTACTCCATCATTGAGACCTGATGATATCAGCGATGATAATTTGGCGTGTGCGTGTGTTGCCGCCGATAACAATATTTGATATTCATGTAATTTGTCAGCCGCACACGTAGATATCTTTTTTGCAATTATATTAAGAATACCAGCAATACCGGTTGTAACTGCAACACCAATTCCTATTATTGGCGCTATTATATATGTGGCTGACAATGATCCGATTATAGTTGCTGTTCCAGCGACGATCGCAGATGCAGAATAAACAATTATATCAGTAACAACGATACGTCTACGGTATTTTTTAATTTTTATTGTGTACTCTTCAATGATGTTTTTTAGTTGGGTCTGTAACAAACACGCTTGCTCATATCTGAATTTGTTTACGATGTTCAGATCTGACGTCAATGACTTTGTCATCGGTGAAATCATTATACTTAATGACGTTATTGAATTAAGTAATCAACTGAGGTGTTTCAGCGACAAATTCCAGACACCACCAGTAAGACGCTGCCGTTACTTTTTTTATCAGATGGTTCCAGTATAAATATTTCTTCGGTATCTTTATTTAATACAATAGATACAGTTTCAGAAAAATTATCAGTCGAATGACGCCATGGATACGTGGTAAATATCCTGAATTTTGCAACCCTGAACACAGACAGCTTATACACACCAGTGACTTCCGCGGTATGTTTGATAGTGTTATTTTGCTGTGACCATGTTGATGATCCTGATGATACTTTGTATACGATATTGTTGACGGCAACATTAGTCGCTGCGTGAGGAATTTTAATCAGATTAGTTTTTTCAACGATATTAGGAATTCCACTAATAACATCTCCTAGTTTTGTGTTAATTTCAGAGTTCTGTGTCGACAACCATTGGACTTCCAAAGAAATCATCTGCAATTTTATTAAGTTTTTGAAAATTTCTACGAGTATTTAAAAACATATTTACGTGAACGTCATACTCGGCTCGTAGTGTACTTAATTTGTCATCGATGGACGTATCCTTATCATCCACATATTTCTTTGTTGCGGCATCTTCATCACCTGTTGGTTCTCTTAAAATAACAATTTTGTTCCCGTTCATGTTGAGTTGATCTGTTATTGTATCACCGGTGGATTTTAAACTATCAGCAACTCTATTTCTGACTTCAGTTCCAATTTCATCTCTGATAGTTACAAATGATATATTTGAGTCTTTGATTCTACCATCGTCAGTAAAAACTGGAATATTATCCGTGGTAGCACCGAGAACTCTACAAATTCTGTAGATCCATTTAATGTTACTCGTTTTTAGAACGCCATATTTGTCTTGAAAAACGACAACTTCATCTCGGTCAACACCCGATAAATCGATAATGTCGGCTAGTTCATCTTTTGTAGAAAATTTCGACAAATCGATATCTTCGCTCGCTTTGCTAGTGATACGAGAGGAGCTTCCATAATTATCAACCATTATGCGATTAGCCATTATTTAAAACAGAACTCGTATAATCACTTACAACTTTATGAGATGGCGTCGATGGCGATGAAATCGCTGATTTTGAAATAGCATCGAGTACAGCGAGTGATTCACGGCCACATATTGGTGGATCGGTTATTTTTTGTGTTAGTAATGTTGAATACCATACGGGAGTCTTCACAGTGACTTTGTCACCGTTGTCAACATATTTAAAAAATTCCTTCTGTGGTGCCAGTCCATACGAATCGAAATAAACAATTCCACGTGGATCAATCGCATATGCAACCCAATGAGTACCAGGACCAGAACTTCTATCGAGATTAATGATACCGGTCTCAACACGATTTGGTTGTTTTGGTAATTGAACGCGCATTAAAACACCACTGAAGTTTTTGATATTTAGTTTTTTAGCAGGATCAAGTAAATCAAAATTGGACATGGGAAGGGGACGCTCTGCGTTTAATGAAGTGTCCCAGGAAGTCTTAGACCTTTTCCGTACCATGAACGTGGAGTTCCTGGCAGTCTTAGACCTTTCCCTTTTTGGGGGGAAGTTTTAATTCCTCTTCCTGTTGCTTTCTTTAATGCCATTTCAGCATCAGTTCCAACTGCGCCGAGTGCAGCAGCTTTCGCATCCGCGGGTGCAGCCGCTGCTATCAATGCTGGTATAGCTGCGAGAAGTGGAAATATACCACCCGTCTTGGCAATGTCGCCAATGGCACCCGCAGACAGATCAAGTCGCACGCCAGTCTTTGATCGTTTGTCGTAATTGAAGTGCTTGAGTTGACGTTCAGTCAGTGATAGTTTATTTGGACCACCTGAGATCTCCTCGTTTCAGTAATATTTTCATTCCCGAAATCTTTTATGATACTGATTGTAGCTTTTTAATCTGACCAGGAGTCAGAGTAACATTAACGTGATGATATGACATTTATAATTATCATGAGCTATTATTTACATGTTTTCGACTGGGGCATCAATGAATCTCATGCGACCACCAACACCTTCAAGTAGCATTGTTTTATCGGATAATATAACAGCTCTGTAACTGGCAATAGCTCCTCTTGTAACACGAGCTCGAAAGTGTAAATCAACGACGGATTGTCTAAATAAATCCAAATGTTCCAACGAGAAATAATAACTCGGATACAACGTTATAAAATCTAACTGTGATATTTGTAAACCAGTATCAACATTTTGATCACGTCCCATAAATGACATTAAACGATGATATGCACGTGCTACATGATTTTGATCAAAATTCAATAATATATCTTCGGATGGTTCTTGATGTCCATTTATTCTCAGTGAAACCTCAGAAACACCGAATTTGTCAAATATCATTGAACTGCGTGTTTGTGAGTTTACTCGTTCAACATTTTGCAAAGCAACAAATATATGTCGCGGTGCAAAGACACCTTGTTGTGATGCTATCTGCCACGTAAATAAACCATTGATTGTACTTTGAACACTATCTGTGGGCATCGTCAGCCATGATAATGTCGATTTACCACCTTGACTCACAAAAGAAAGTAACCGTTGTTCTTCGGTTAGTGATGGAGTCATTGTTGGCATCCACAATGAAAGTTTTGTTATTAATACTTTGCCAGAATCACCAGCAGGTCGCAATATTGCATTATCATCTGTAGCTTTTCTTACAAGTACAACTGTATGCTTGGCTCCGAATATTACCTTTCTGACATTTCTGCAGAATCCAACAATATGTGATGATGGAATTGCACATGAAAATCTTCTACTTTCACCTTTCAGCATTGACCGACGTGTTCTAAATCCTAAATTAAAATCCCCATCGATGTTAATAATCATATTCTGCTCATCCATGGGGGCATTTCTGGCAAAGTTTTGTGGCCGTCCTATTTCATATTGTCGGTACTCCGGAGAATCAGAATTATCCTTTACAAACATCATTGATGGACCAGCTGATCTTGAATAATCGTCGCTGTATCTTGCTAGACCCAATATCGTCGTTGCAACGTCGACGTCTCTCTGAATTGATTCAATATTTTTTCCGTCAATCATGTACATAGCGCCATCAAACAACGCCATAATACCATTATTAACAAAACCAACACTAATATCAGCGCCATAGTCATCATTATTATCTCTTTTAATTTCACCTTCTACTTCAATAAATGCTTCAGCGGGTAAGAAATATCTACTTGTATCCTGAACTTCTAATTCGATTCTTCCACGCTGATTTGGCTGTCGTGCGTCATAGGAATAAAATTGATAATCACGTATCGATTCATCCTTGAGAACTGGCGCATCCATGTCAAATGCGGGATCAGATATACGTTTGAACATCTTTATTATATTTGTTATCGTCTAACACGAAGACCACTTCCTGCTATCAGACTAGCGGTTATATTTTTTTCTTTTTCTGACATGGGTACACCAGCCAACTCTGCTAGTTTTTGTTTCGCAGCTTGGTTTATTGTTTTACTAACATTTGTAGGCACAACTTCTGTGCTGCGTAATTTTACTGGCTGAGGTTTTACTGGTTGAGGTTTTCGTCGTATTAATCGTGCTGGTCTATCCTTGATTGCCGAGAATGCTTTACCGGCAACATCGCCAACAGCACCAATACCTTTATCACGAACAACATCAATAGCTTTCATTCCCAGTTGCTTTGCAATCGGTATTGCTTTTGGGGCTATCCTTCTGAATAGACCCTGAACAACATCACCAAGTCCATCTCCGTAGAACGCTTAATATGTAGATAATCGCGAATTTATCATCCTGACCATGATTGGTCCACGGTGAGCATTATGTATGATCATCTTGTTTTCTTGTCACTGATCTAATTGTATACCTGATCAATCACTGTAGTAATCATCGGCGATTTCATCAATGAGGGATCGATAAACATTAATATCAATGATACCGCCTTTAAATAATCTCTGACAAAT
>JAECUM010033878.1:0-24994 GCA_016617855.1 Megalonaias nervosa
ATTCCTCTCTGGTACGTAGTCATACTTTCGATGCTAAACATACAAAGTATCCATTTTGAAGTCAGTTGCATCCACCATTTTTGACAAATGGACATTGCTCGACTGTTACACGTTGTTGGTTAGCTGGCGTTACATTCTAAGTGAGGCAACAAATGAAATCCAATAGATGTCGCTAGTACAAAGTACTGAAATATCTGATATATCCGCTAAGGTGTACATGCGTTGACATGTCGAAGCCTTAGCTAGCGAATAAGAGTCTTTAGTGAACCATGGCTTTAGGTTTCTTTTAGAGCTTGGTGAAGACATAGGAATGGATTCTACTGCAATCTCGATTAGAATATATGTAAAATGTTGAAAAGGATGATTGACGTTTAAAAAAGTGTCTCTGTTAAGTCAAGTTTTTAAAAGTGTTTCAGCTTGGCCCAGTCGGCCTTCTTTTAAATTCCAGTGTGGAAATGGCTCGTCAATGGTAGAGTTAATGTTCGTATAAGAGACTGGGAAATGGTCACTGCTATGAATGTCATGAGTGACCATCCAATCATAATCCAAAATAAGGAAGGAGAATAAACTGTAAGATAGATACACGTATATGTACCAATTCCAGGATGAAAATATGTCGGTGATTTGTGTCATAGAGACACAAATCGTGTCTAGAAATGAAATCTTCTACCTTTTTGCCTCTGTCATTTATGTAATTGAATCTCCATAAATTGTTATGGGTATTGAAATCCCCTAGTAGAACAAATGGGGCGGGCAGCTGTTAAACGAGGTTGTTTAATTTATTTGGTAGTAAGTTGGTGCTTGGTAGTATATAAATGGAACAAAGAGTAATCACTCGATGTAGAGTGACGCTTACATCAATAGCTTGTAAAGCTGTGTTTAGGGGAAAGACATTATGAGGGACCCTATTGTTCTCAACAACGGAAGCTCCTCCTATGGCTCTAAGAACATTTTAAAAGTAGGTGTTAAAAAAGAGTCATTTTACGTATGATGTTATCCGTATCTTTTACATAGATTTCCTACACACATAGCACTGCAGGATCATTTTCACATAAAAGCAGAAGAATATCATTTATTTAATTTTAGGTCCTTGACGATTCCATTGTATGATGGTGTTCTTCATTATGAATTAAAAGCAGAGATGGTGTAGTAGTTAGGTTAGACCTTTCGTGGGGAAAATCCATATGCTTTCTTATCAGGAAAAAGCACGGGGTTAAAGCTTTTGTTCGTAGAGTTTGAGCCCCTTGAGTACTCGGTGCAGTGTCTTTTGCATTCATGTCCTCAAAGTCGCCAGGTCTATTATGCAGCTTTATAGGGTCCACCAGACCCCTTTTCTGCCTATTCGACTGTTATCTCTATTTGCTGTTTGGTGATTTTGGTGTTGGTGTTAATGAATGTTGTCTGAGTGGATATTGTGTTAATCTGAGGTTTATAATGAGTAGTGTTTGCGTGTGTTGCTTCCTAAGGCGGGCCTTTTTGGTCTGTGCGTCCCTAGTTGTTTTAAAACTAGCCTTCGATACAGTTGAAAAGGTTGGACCAGGTAGGGATGTTCTAGCTTGAACAGTCTTTGTTGTCTCTGGAAAGGGAATATTGGATTTGTATTTTACCCTTGTTTTCAGGTTTTACAGTCCTTTGAATTGCCATGTTGCTCCTTTCCGCAGTTGACTCAGTGCAGAGAGGCTTTGCACTTGGGTTCCCGATGAGCATCTGTCTTCGTGGTGGCCGTGCTTGTAAAATTCCAACTTTCACTACATTTTTATGGTGACTACAATGGTATTGGTGTCTGCAAATCTCCGTTACCTTTGATACGAATTCTAAGGCTGGTATTGACACCGTGATGTTTTATTCCTTTCATGAGTTTTGAGTCGCTGACTCCGGCAAGACATGATAGTGAATCACTCACTTGAACAAATTTCGTGATATGCGAACAAAAGATGTTACTAGTACATCAAATTTTTTTTGAATTTTTCAATGTCCTCAGTCTATCCTGTTCGTTCACATTCAGCAAGCAAACTACTGGGTTTTAATTTTGAGCACACTTTGGTGTGCCGACTATACCAAGTTTATGCTTTTAGAATATAAATGGCGATAGTTCGGTAAGCGGTCTTCCATTATCTTTGGATTCAATGACCATGAAGAGTGGAAAGGAATCCACGGCATACGGTTTATCGTCCGAGTCTGAAAAGGTTTTGGTTCTCTTGAGCTGTCTCTTTTTGATTTTCCATTATGTTGTGATGTTTATTCATCACCCGTGTCCACCCACCAAACACGGATACCAACAAGGAGACAATTTTAAGTGCCATTGATACATAGGTGGTATACTCAGTAGGTAAAGATTCCTTCTGATTAAGCCGTTAAACGCCGTCTTTTTAGGAGTCTCTTGAGAAGAGAAAGAAAAATGGAAAACGGTTTAATCAAGAGAGATACAAGAAAAAAACACAGAAAGTGACAAAAAGTAATTTTAAAAGACCTCCTTAGGCTCGACGTGACCCAGCCAATTTACTAGACTGGGCTCGTCCAGATCACCCATCTAGAGAAAGTAGAGGCCAAAGTAGTGTGTTGCATCAGAAAGCCGTTGCTCAACTACCAGGATACTTTCCTCCCTCTACACGGGGCGGAACACACGAGCAACAGGTTGCCTCCACTCAGTTGTTTCTTACGACTTGTGGCTAGGACGCATTGGTCGTTTTCTAAAACCTCGGACCCGCAGCCGGAAATGGACCGAAACATGTGTTAACAACACCATGACTATGCAATGTAGATAACCCAAAGAAGCCCTTAATGGACAGTTCCTCTTATATACTTAACAATTAATGCTAAAAATGGAATGCAACATTAGGCATCATTTAAACAAAATAAGAGGATTCTGACAGCTGCAGAGACAAACTTAAAGAAGTATTAGTTAATATTTGATTTAAGGCACTTTTGGATATGTACTAAATTTTAATACAGCATAATAATCAAAGGGTGAAATAAAATTCGAAGCCTAGGTCCAATATTGGAGCAAATATTGAAATTAAAAAAAAAAAATTGTAAAAATAATTCTTGTTATGTAAATCTTGAAGTTTTCAGCATGCCCATTAGTTTCAGTTGTTCTTGCATTCCTCACAATGTGAAATCAAAGAATTAAGAATAATGATGGATGGGAGAGTTGAAGTCCACCTTGGTTAAACAAATTGTGAAGGAAAAACACAACTCGATAGATATTGCTATTCATGGTCCTTTTATCATCATTAACATTAAACAATCTTTGTAATATTTTAAAAAAATTTCTTCTTTTCATATATAACTAGAAAAATTATATTAACATTAGAAACTTTAAACGAGAAATTAATGTAATGTACTTTTTAAAGCATATCCGACTATTACGTAAAGTAATACAACAGGTGCAACAACATTCAAAATATTTATTTGCCTATTAGAGCATCCTCGGCCATTTTCGTTAAACCAGAATAAACACTTAGTACGCATGAAGCGGACTGATTTCAGCATTCTTGGGGAAAAAACAAAAAAATTGAAACAACATAAAATGCCCGCACAATAAAGTAGTTCAGCGTACAACCTGCATTCTGAACAGATAAGAACTAAAATAACAGGCCAATAGTATATATAAAACGAGAGAACGGTATGATGTTGATTTTGGATTTGTCTGAACAATGACAGAGAAAAGTCAGCAAGCTAACTTGAATGTCCCTTAATACAAGAATTTCCCACTAACACATTTGTGAGATCTACACACTTTTGCCATGGTTGTACCTAACCCCTAAGATTTATGTAAGTTTAAGTTTTCGTAAGTGTCAATGTCAAAGACATTATTTATAAAGGAACTTTAAAACAAATGTCTCATCCATTCTGAAGCAAACAGTACTGTTTGAGATCACAATACATAATACTTTAATGCATTTGGGTATTTAGATTATGTTACGTATATGTAATTAAATTGCTTGTGTGTTAGTTTTAAAATTCTTTTTTATTTTATTTTTGTTTCATTGCATTTTATTGTAATGATTATTTTCTCGGGATTCGATCTTTTCTTTCAGTACATTCTGTTTATCTAAAAAATAAAAGGTGCTATGTTAGCATTATTTTTAGCTCACTCTGGTACACCGTTTTGTAAACACTACGCGAAAACGATTGGCTATTGCCAAGGTCATTTCGGCCTACGTGTAGTCTGAATAAACAATGTTTTATTTTTAAATTTATTTCAGAGTGAGAATTTGGTACTTAGATAGGACTATTCTTGCATACGTGACAAATGGCATTTTATTTTATGTTCAAATTAGTCAATCACGCAGCCTATCGCGTGGAGTACCATGTGACCTAAAATCAAGGCTTAAAACAGCCAATTGGTATTAAATTTATTCAGTTGTATTTTAAACCTTGAGGGCTCGAGAGGTTTCAATTGTTGAAGACAGATTGTTTTTGAAGTTCATTTGTTTTTGGAATTTAATCATTTATTCTCTAGAAAACCAAATAAGTGTACTTTTTTTAAAATACATATTCTGGGAGAAAAAAGTTCAGTGGAAATTTATTCTGGAGTAATGCGGAAACATAAACTGTGATTCAATCGAGGATCTGTTACCACCACTCTTCTGACGTCATCGTCTCCATATTGGAATTTCATCGAGATTCGAACCTGGATTTTATTAGAACTGTTTAGTGACAGGACTTGTATTTTCAATCTTAGGATTAAATTTTGGATTATATTCACAAACCGTAAGTCCTATTTCCAATTTTTACATTATTTTCTAGGGATATAAATTATTTTGTTAAACTTTACAAAGCTTGTTGACTTCACTCTTTTCTCGTTTTTTTTGTACCAGCCTACACGTAACAATTAAAACTTCAAACGTTATTTATTTAACGCCGATTACAAAAACGTTTCATCATCCTATCCGAGGTGGTCTGAACGGCACAGATGTCATTGCGATGACACCAGAATCCTACAAACGATGCTGAAGGAACACCATGCTCAAGATTAAGCTAAAAACCAAAATTCGTATATCATTTAATGTACAAATTCTAGGCAAATTTATGTTAGCATGTTAATGTAGATACCAAAGAAAAGCAGATACTTAAGGTTCCATGATCGTAATTTATTTTCAACAAAGTTGCAGATTATAGAAATGTTCTGAGTTCATATGAACGTGAGTTTCTTCCTCAAATAATTTAGAAAATACAGGACATGGTCTTAAATGTGGAGGAAGATGTAGAACTGCCAGCATATCCGAGTTGGGTTAGCCACCACAAATCTCCAACGTGTCGAAACCAGGGAATGGAACTAATAACTGCAGAGGTGCATACTGAGTATATTACTGTCGCACCATCTAGTCATAGATGAGATAAGAACCCGCAAAGTGATAAAAGATTGACTTTAATTCGATATGTGAGATCCTTCAAGAAATGTAATCAATAAACTCTCTATACGACGTTCCTTGGTAAAATGTGGAAACCAGCATAAAACGTTACTGCAATCCAGAGTCGTCCGCATGTAGCAGAACGCTCGCCTTCCAATTATGTAATAACTGGACGTTTCAGGTCATCTGTACATACAATGGCTAACAAATGAAGAGAAATACATCAATGACAAAACAGACGTATTTTTTATTTGTCACGTTTTGATGGGAGAGGGAAATGGCATCATGAGAAATAAAAATGGGAAATGTTAACCAATAAAAGGTACATTTGGACAACGTAGATAACAAGAGTATCTGATAAAAACGTTTTAAATACGTTCAGCACAAAGTCACCCTTTGGTGATGGCTTTTCCATTTGTAAAGAGGCATTGATAGAGTTTATTAAGATTGAATACCACCATCTTCTGAAAAGGTCTCATCATAACAGAATGTAAACGTATGTCTCATCAGACAACCAGTTTGTATATTTTGACTTCTTTTTTGACAGGTCCACAGTCATGGCCAATCCCTACTTTTGAATAAAGTGATACAAATTGCCCATAACTGGTTTTCACTATTTTCCGATAGCTACATTTCGTGGTCATTACTTACCCATTTGGGATGTCTCTAGAACTTATTTCCAGTTTTGTTTTTAACACAGTAGCTTGTTTTCAGTTTGCAACATACCACGAAATTACTTTTCATAATATTAACTGAATATACAACCACAGCGTGTAAACACTGCGATGGCAAGGAAACTATTTCTCAACTAAATCACAAAGAGGCCCAAGTTGCCCTGATATCGCTCATTTAACAGGGAACCATACCAAAAAGCAGTTTTATATAAGATCACAACCTAGGTAATCTCTCTCCCAAACTTAATGTCATTTTGATTTTACATACTTTATCATATCATCATAAAATGTGTTCTAAATATAGTGGCATAATTAATATGCAGAGCCTCTTCCCCATAATTGAAGTCATCCACATTATCTTCATTTGAACCATTTTCTCAGTTTTATAGAGCTGGATCGGAAATATAGTCCCTAGATCTAGAGAGGCGCCAAGCTCAGTCAATTAGATGCAAGATATGTCATTAATATGTACTGGTGTGACTTATTATACACTTTTGCTATGACAAGGACAACACAAACGGAAACTACAGTAGGAATTTGGTCTTTAAAGTGGTAACAGTTTCAGTGAATCAGATACAAAGTTACCTCATTAAAATGCGTGCCTCTTGATCCTGATCAAAGTCATTCAACATCTTGAGAATATTTACCTATTCAGTAAGTTTGGTTACAATCTGCTGAATTATTGCGCTAGGTCGTTGACAAGCTCAGCCAATCAATCTCAATGCCACATCAAATAATATGCATTAATTACACTCCTAATCATACTCAGCCAAGACCTTAATGACATAGCCCTGTTCACCAAGTTTGATCGTATGCAAGATTTCCTCATTAATATCCAAAGACCTTATTCATAATAGAAACAAAACATCATATATCTTGATGATATCAGCCAATCAGGTGCACGATCGCCTTGCGTCAAAGGTCTTGATCTTATAATTATATGTTCCATATTTGGTCACAATCAGATCGGAAATGTTGATCCCAGACATGTATCAAACCGCCAACCAGATGTAAAAATATCTCGTTAATATACGTGGATCTCACCCATTACTGAACTCATCTAATATCTTCATGATATAAGCATATAAGCTTCACCAAAATCGGATACGAAACTGGCCTCCAGAGTGGCAACAAGGTCAACCGATGCAACGCAAGATTACCTTATTAACATGCATCTGTCTAGCTCATTATATGTCTTCTGAAATTTTGGTGATATAAACATGTTTAAAACTTGATTGAAATCAAACAAGTATTATGGACTCTGGTATGGTAACATGCATACAACGAATGACACAATGCACATCAGACCTGCTTACAGACTGATGGACGGTCTGACAGACTTCTACATACCCTTGTATTAAATATGGATTCATAGTGGCAATATAAATTAAGTACAATCAAACCCATTTATCAAATTTGTTTTAAATCTAGCGGACAAAAAAGATAATACCATCAGAAAAGTGACACCTGTACCTAGCATATGCTATACAAGACAGTAGAGATGAGGGCAGGTAATTAATTATGTGGTACTTTCTGGTATTTTGTGTAATTGGCCCAGAACTATCTGTTACTACAATACTTTAAATTACATAGTCTACAAATATTTGTATTTTTTATTATCTCTCCTCTTTAACAGCAGATATTAATATGACCTCCATCTTGCCTAAACTCATTTTTCTCCTGAACTCTCAGCTGGAATTCACAAACGCTTTGTAGACAAATTGCTTGTGTGATTGGGTTAAAGCTTTTGGACTGGGGTGGGTGTTGGTTTTTAATATATA
The DNA here is from genome assembly GCA_016617855.1 of Megalonaias nervosa. NCBI lineage: Eukaryota > Metazoa > Mollusca > Bivalvia > Unionida > Unionidae > Megalonaias > Megalonaias nervosa. Next base: position 7,813 of record JAECUM010033878.1, read on the forward strand.
AAAAAGCACGGGGATATGTCATGCGGCGCCATTTAAGTAGCTCTACTATTGACACTACAGTTTGTTCCATGAACACATAAATTAGAATATGGCCATGACCTGTCATTGAACTTTGCAGAACTTAATCTAATGCATGTGGACGGATGGAGAGATGCGAACACACATTTGCATACATGTTTTGTCCTATTTTAACTATTCCTATTCAAAGACTGATTTACTATGACCATTCACGAAAACAAAAAAGACTGTCTTCATTAACATGTTCCATCACAGGATGTCGTATCCAGCTTGATAAGCACCTGTCATTGAAGTAAATAAATTTAACTAGAAAAGCGTTCATAAAGCATTGATGTCCTTGCCTAACTTCGTTTTTGAATCAGTGGTTGAAACAACGAAATGAAAATTTTTCAGTCCGAATGCATATATAGAAATGTAGAATGTATTAAATTATTATTCAAAATGGATATAAAAGGATCGCATCTGTAATCCAGTCTGGGCAGTGTGATAAGAAAGGCAATATGTACAGGCCCTAATGTCAATACTTTCTGCCACGTTTCAGAACAACATATCAAATGTTGTCGAACTAGATGATGACCAGCCTTCACATATATGATTGGGTTACTATCGTATCACAATGTGATGACCAAATGATGATCATAAGTTCACCTGATGTCAACAATATCTACCAAATTTCAACAGCGTCCATGAATATCTGTGACATCAGTTGCACACACATTTCAAAACATACACAAGGGACAGGTGGACAAACATACTCCGGCAATATTCGTGGTGGGAGTATAATATAAACAGACATATTTTTTACTTTGGCTCATTTATTATGACATAAGAGTTTGAAATCCAAAATGTCTTAATTAATCTCCCCTGATATGTATGCGCGATGATATTGCAAAATGATATTGTCTATCTGCGAGAAATTCACAATGAAGAGAGCATGCTTTCTTCATCTGATATTGTGTATATCAGATCAATTTCTGCTTCAAAAAGTTTTTCATCTGTAATTATGGTCTCATCATCCAGGACTCATTTCACGCTTCCAGCATCAAGTTCAGTGAAGAGACATACTTCGTTCTCCATGCAGTTTGGACCCCTTGCTGGTCCGGGGTTGCAGAATTGGCCCGACGTGTCCTAACTACGTGTCTTAAGAGGAGACTAAGTAGAAGCAACCTGTTTGCCGTGGGTGCTGCCCGTGTCGGGGGATGAAACGATTCTGGTAATTTAGCGGAGGCTTTCCGATGCAATACACTGCTTTGGTCTCTACTTCCTCAAGACGGGTGGTCGGGATGGGTCTGGTCTCAACAAATCAGCTGGTCACGCCGAGCCCTAGGAGGTCTTTATTTACTCACACACTTTCTTTCTCTCTCTCCTTGCATCTCTCTTGATACCACCGTTGCCCCATCAGTCTATCCCTTTATCTGTCCCTTTTCCAAGTCTTAGAAGACTTCCTAGAAGGCGATGGCTTAACGGGTTAATCGGGAGGTAATTTTACTGAGTATATCTTACGGGTGAATCAGGAGGTGATTTTACCTACTGAGTATAAAATCTGTGTATCCCTGGTACTTGAAAATTGTCCTCTTGTTGGGCTCCATGGTGGGCGGGGAGCACGGGTGCTGAATTTTAACAAACCAACATGGCTAATTCCAAAACAAATCAACACGAACAAACGAAAACTGTATCTGACTCGGATGACGAACCATGTAGTGTGGAGTCATTCCCACGCTTCATGGTTATACAGTCAAAAGATCCTTCAAGACCGCTTGCGGCACACTGTCCGTTTGTAATTGAAAAGATCGATAGGCACACCAAAGAGTGTAAAAGAAGTTAAAATCGGGTTGCCTTCTGGTTGAGTCTGAGAGACGAAATCAAGGAGAAAATATCGAGAAAATGAAAACTTTCTTCGATATTCCAGTACCTTCATTTGCTCAAACACTCAATACGTCCAAAGGCGTGATTTGCTGTCCTGACTTGGCTGGAGTCAGCGACACAGATATCATCGAAGGGATGAAAAAAGAAGGTGTCACTGCGGTCCGTGGAATACGTATTAAACGTAACAACAACAATCTGTAGGACACCAGCACCATTATCCTCACCTTTAACAAACCAACTGTTCCCAGAGTGGTCAAAGTTGGCTTTTTGCAAGTGAAGGTTGAGATATACACACCGAACCAACTTCGATGCTGTGTCAGAAATATGGCAATCATGAAGACCGATGCTCAAAAGCCAAATATGTGGCCGATGGGGAGACCATTCTCATCAGGAATCTGAGTGTAGAGCAACTCCGCATTGCGTCAACTGGATTGTGATACCTGGAAACAGGAGAAGGAAATACAGAGAGCAAAGTACACGTCTAACATTCCCTATCCAAAGTACATTCGTCTAACATTCCCTATCCAGAGGCCAGAAAGCCTGTACAGGGTACAATATCCCTTCCTGGCCCAGTATGCTCCACTGTAGTGAAAACCAATCCCAAAACAAGGAAGGACGCTCAAACTCAGACAAATCCACCCAATTCACCTTCAAGCTGTAACACCGTCCCCCTCCCCATTACCAAGCACAGAAAAACACGGTATCTTCTCAAACAACTTTCAGTAATACCCAACCAGCGAAATCACCAAATAGTAAAAAGAAATCTCAAGGAAATATGCAGTAAAAGGGGTCAGATGACCCCATGAAACTGTATAATAGATTTGGAGACATTGAGAACATGGATGCAGAAGAAACTGCTCCATATGCTCAAGATGGCTCCAGACCTACCTCGTAAAACTGATCCCCGTACTTCCTCCAGAGAAAAAACCACACAGATTGCCCCCGCAAAAGGTCTAACCTAGCTCCACAATCTCAAATTTAAACTTACAATGAAGAACATCATCACACAATGCAACTGTCGAGGACTTAAAGCTAACTACAATGATATTCTTCTGCTTTTAAACGAACATGACCCTGCAGTACTATGCCTTCAGGAAACATTCCTGAAAGATACGGATGACATCACACTTAAAACTACTCCCTTTTTAACACATACTTTCAAAATGTTGACAGGGCCTCAGGAGGAGTTTCCGTTGTTTTTGTGAACAATAGGGCCCCTCATAACGTCATCCCTTTAAACACAAATTTACAAGCCATTGCTGTGCCACTCTATATCGAGTGATTTCCTTTTGTTCTATTTATATACCACCAAACACAAACATAGTACCAAGTGAATTAGACAATATTTTTCAACAACTTCCCGCGCCATTTGTTTTACTCGGGGATTTTAATGTCTATAGCAATTTATGGGGATCAGTGACAGAGGCCACAAAGTAGAACACTTCATTTCTAGACACGATTTGTGTCTATATAACACCAAATCTCCGACATACTTAACCCAGGAACGGGTATATACACTTGTATCGATTTGACAATTTGTTCTCCTTCGCTGCTTTTAGACTATGATTGGAAGGTCGCTGATGACCTTCACAGCAGTGGTCACTTTCCAATCTCCCTTGAAAATATTAACTCTACAATTGATGACGGAAATCCACAATGGACATAAAGAAGGCCGACTGGGTCAAGTTTGAAACACTACACTCTGTAAAACTAGGCTGAATGAGGATACCCTTGTAAACGTTAATGACTCTATTCAGCATTTTACTTCCATTTTAATTGAGATTGCAGAAGAATCCATTCCCAAGTTCGCACTGAACTGTAAAAAAACCCCAAAAACTTTGGTCACTAAAGAATGTAAAGAGGCCATCAGACAACGCCGAGAAGCACTGAGAAAATTTAACAACCGTCCGACCCCCGATAATTTAACTAAGTACGGTGTTCTCTGGGCCAAAGCTTGCCGGACGATCAAAGAAAGCAAATGAGCATCATGGAATAAATACGTTTCTACTTTAAACTTTCGTTCCTTTATAAAGAAAGTTTGGGACACTATCCGCAAAATAAATGGAAAGAGAAAACACAACTCTTTCCGACATCTGAAATTGAACAATAACAATTTTAGTTCAAAACGTAAACATATCAAATATTCTTGGTGATAGTTTCTCGAAACATTCCTCATGACCTAATTATTCAGAAACCTTCCGAAGATTAAAAAATCAAAAAGAAAAGTCACGTTTAAAATTCACATCCAACAACTCGGAAAGTTATAACCAACTGTTCTCACTATTGGAGCTTATGGAGACTTTAAACAAGGCCCATGATAGATCCGCTGGGCCTAACGAAATACATTACCAGCTTTTGAAACACCTTCCAGAACCATCATTAATATCTCTTTTGAATATCTTCAATGATTTATGGATTACTGGTAATGTACCTAAGATTTGGAAAGAAGCAACAGTAATATCAGTTCCCAAACCAGGTAAAGATAGCACTGATCCTACCAACTATCGCCCCATTGCACTGAGGAGTTGTGTTTGCACAACAATGGAACGAATGGTACTTTGAGACTAATTATTTAATATCTCCTTTTCAAAGTGGCTTTCGATATGGCCGCAGCACCAATGACCATCTGGTTAGACTGGAAACATTTACTGGTTACGCTTTTAACAAGAAGGAACATTTAGTAGCGGCTTTCTTTGATTTAGAAAAAGTGTATGACACGACAGAGAAGTACGGGATCTTAATGACCTGCACGATCTGGGTCTAAAAGGCCGTCTGCTCTCCTTTATATCAAACGTTCTCTGAGACAGGGAATTGAATGTACGAATCACCAAATGTCTTGCTCCTAGTTTGGATTGTTCTCTATACGTTGACGATTTTTGAATATGTTACCGATCAAAGCACATGCATACAATTGAAAGACAACTACAACAAAATATAAACAAGATTTAAAATTGGGACAATACCAACGGTTTCAAATGTTCAAAGTCAAAAACAGTATGCATGCATTTCTGTCAGTTACGAAGACACCATGACGAACCTAAACTCACGCTGGATGCAACACCTATACCAGTTGTTGAGGAAACAAACTTTCTAGGTATTATCTTCGATACAAAACTGACCTTCATTCCACATATTAAGAACTTGAACGCTAAATGCTTGAAATCTCTAGATTTACTTAAAGTAGTAGCGCACACTGACTCGTTTGCTGATAGAAAAGTCATCCTCAATTTATATAGAACGTTTAATCGCTCCAAACTGGACTATGGTTGCGTTGTTTATGGTTCAGCCAAAAAGTCATATTTGAAGATGCTTGACCCAATTCATCATCAAGGAATAAAACTTGCTCTAGGAGCATTTAAGACATCCCCATGTGAAAGCCTTCTCGCTGAAGCGAACGAACCACCTTTATCACATCGTAGAGAAATACTTTGCGCACAGTATGCTCTCAAATTACGATCATACCCTCTGAACCCTGCTTTTTCGGCTGTATTTCAACCCAAATACAAAACCTTATACGAAAATAAACCAAACGCCATACCTTCCATTGGCATTAGAATATCATCCAGCCTTGACAGTATAAAATTTGATCTTTCTAAAATCTCCGAAACACCTCCCTGGCTGCTTAAGCAACCAAAAGTACTTTTTGCGCTACACGATGGAAAAAAATCTATACAAACGCTTCTATCTTCCACAACTTCTATCATTAGCTCTTCACCGAATTTAAGAACTACACAAGAATTTATACTGATGGATAAAAGGAGGAGGAAAAGGCAGCTGCAGCTTTCGTTAGTGGAAAAGACACAACAAAATTTCGCTTACCAAATGGTACATTGATATTTTCAGCCGAAATCAGAGCAATAGACCTTGCATTGCAATATATCGAAAGCAAACGTATTTTAAACAGCGTCATTTCTCCGACTCACTATCAGTACTTCAGTCACTACACAATATAAAACTGGAAAATCCATTATTAACCAATATTCTCATTAAAAACACTGAGCTGAGAACCTCCCAGAATATAGTATACTGTTGGTTGCCTAGCCATATTGGCATTAAAGGTAATGAAAAAGCAGATGGTGCTGCTATAATGTCCCTATCCCTCAAACCATCTGATTTTAAAATACTGTATAGTGAATTTAAACCTAGTATTAAAGAGTCTTTATGTCAGAAGTGGCAGGCATCATGGAATGATGCAGTGAATAACAAACGTTATGCTATCAACCCAACCCTAGGAGAATGGACTCTCTCCTACAGAACCATCCGTAGAGAGGAGACAGTCATTGCAAGAATTAGACTTGGTCATACTTACACAACCCACTCCCACATGCTAAAAGGGGCAAACCCACCAGAGTGCGTTTCTTGCCATGAACCATGCATTGTTAAGCACTTTATGATAGAGTGTTTCGACTTAAAACGTATCCTGGGTCAGTACTACAATGTGAATGACATGAAGGAATATTCTGATACAATAAACGTCTCTTTTATTTTGGAATTCCTGAAAGAAGTAAACATTTATTCTAAGATATAACTTTGATGCTATCACGTTGAATATTTATATGTAATATATATACCGTCCTTCATATTTCAATACGTTTCTATCTAAAGCTTCACTAACACACGCCATTTACATTTCCCGTTGTTCGAGAAGCTTTATATATTACTCTTATCATCTTATTGTTTGCCTTTAACTGTTTGATATTTTTATAGCTGTTCGATACGAAACCTTTTATCTCTTTTAAATAATCCTACATATAACCTTTTGTATGGCGCTAAATAGCCTAACAGTGCTGGTGCGCCGTAAAAACACAATCAAGCATTCATACAGTTTGGATCCGATCCACCCTGATGTAATCTCTTAGCAATGAGTTTTCCAGCCATAACATATTTCCCACCAGCGACCATATGTATATTATACCCAAACTATCATCAATGTCCTTCAAAAATTCATATCTCAGAACAAAACAGATTATATCAAGAAATGAAAAAAATTATATACTCCCTTCTCCATCATGAGTATCGTTTCCTGAAAATTTAACGAGGACCGTACGAAAGAATCACTGCTCTTATGTTACTCTTCAGTATATGACGTTTGTGTATAATAATGTCAGAGAACATGTGTGGTACTAGAGATGTGTTCTTATATTTCTTTAAAAGGACAGCTATATCAGTTTTGTCAAGTTAACATCTTGAATCCAGTACACGCTGCTCTTTGACAAACTGGAAGATATCCTCTTCTATTTCTTCATCATCTGAAGTATCAAGCAGAGTCAAGTAGTCCACATCAATTTTACTTATTGTCTCAGTGGTGCTGCGCTCTTGCTGTTGGCAAGTAATTTTTGGCTGTTTATTCTCCAATTGGGAAGGAATGGCAGAACTGACTCACTTGGGCACTTTGGCACGACTGGCATATTCAAACGTAAACTGATATGGCTAGAGGACTGTTATAAGTATGCATTCTTACGGGATGGGAAGTAGTTACTTACTGCATGTGATTTTTTTTTTCATAAGGTAAATCAAGCATATTCTGAGATTATTTACTGTCTTCAAATTTTGACAAATGAACAATTGTGTCTGCTTTGTCTAGCCTGCATTATCAGGAGACTGAATGTTTGCGAGATTGCCGGAATTTGTAGAAGTCTTCAGTGGTTGTTTTCTTAAAGAAGGACGGTGCAGATCATCCTTCTCGTTCATGTCATTTTCAATGCTTACAGATGGATCCTCTTCAATAAGGACTACGTTCGGACCAATGTATACTACGTTTTCCTTTTTAGGTGTATTAAGCAGAAGACCATTCAGTGTCTGATCCACTGGTAATCTGGTGTTAGCAAAACCATCTGGATGCTTCTCACAACTTCAAAGCGAGCTCCGCAAAGTGTTGCAGCATATATAGTCAATACACGTCATGTTCAGACTACACTTTTCCAAACTGTACACCACTAATAATGTGTCCATTACTGGAAAACATACTTTCTTATCGTGTCGTCAGACTTGCTCACAACTAGGACCAGTCAGCAATACACACGTTCGAATAGACGATAAAAGTGTTCTGAAATCTACGTGTGGGTGTTTCGGATGTCAATATGTTCTTACAACTAGTTCTCGTGCTCGTCTGGTCAATAAACACTGCCCGGGTGCATACAAAATTGTTGGTTCAGTTTGTGTAAATATATTGTGTAGTTCAGAATCGACACTTGCATGTGACGTACCAGCATAAGTACCTGTTGAACCCTGTTCAGCCTTGTTAATTGCGTCATTTGATTTCGATACTTGGACTTCTTAATTGTTGCGAACACGAGTGCTCTCCCGACATGTTGTTGTACTTGTTGCTAATTCCTGTTATTTTAAAAGCACCTCAACTTGTACAAACAAGTATTTACTCCAATTTAGTTTCCTGATATAATTTTATCCCTTTCACTCAATTTCCAAATCGTTCTCAATAATCCACTGCATCCTCTTCAGTTCGTCTTCTCTTGCTCACCTACAATCTCTCCAACTTACCATGCAATATCTCTAGGCATACTCTACGATTAATCCAGCTCACTCTGATTACTCCGTCTCACCCTATGATCTCTCCAGCTCTCCCTACGATTACTCCAGCTCACCATATGATTACTCTATCTCACCTTACGATCTCTCCAAGTGCACCCTACAATTTCTTCAAGCTCCCCTACGATTATTCCAGCTCACCCTACGATCTCTCTGTACAGAAAATCTGAAAATTGACTTCTCCTTAAATCGCAAAAGCTCTGGACACCCTATAAAAATAATTTATGTCGTACATTTTTAGGGAAAGTCCTTGTGTGAGTTATTTTCTAATGTCCTCTATAGCAATATTGCGTATCATTCACTGACGGCTTCACACATTTCATTAAAATAGATTAGAAATTAAATTTGTTACATGTCTTAATAGATGTTCTTTGAAGTTTGGCTTATAATACTATAGGAAAATCTCTCTCTTTATATATATATATATATATATATATATATATATATATATATATATATATATATATATATATATATATATATATATATATATATATATAATCTAATATTCAATAGGTGGAAGCTGTTACTTTAGTATCTGTTCCAGTACACTCCTTGCTAGAATTTATATCGTTTGGTTAATGATTTACATTGGATATCAAAGTCAATATTGCGTAATTGGTACAGGATATGGGTGGGATCTATTTGTCATTAGTATGGGTTCCATATTTGATCAACCAGGGTGAAACCCATTTAGCTGTTGAATCAACAAGGAATACCGTCTATAGAATCTTACGGTAAGATAATTTTTATTATATCATTTAAAATCCAATAATAAAATGTTTATTAGATTGATTAGTCATTGTGACTGATTAGTTATAGTGAAAAACTATTTCCTTTCGTCATGTATGGAAAGTACGGTCGATTGATTGATTGTAAATCTATGAAGCACCAAAAAGAGATTATGCAATAACATAAAATAATCAATAAGGGGTAGTATCAAATAACGATACAAGTTCACAAAAACAAGTAAACATTTAAGCGGTTTCCCGATCAACCGGAGTTGTAAATGTTCTTTATAAAAGATAATAAGATAATACAAAGTCAATTAGTGTCATTAATAGTACAAATGTTTGTTAAATATTCTAAAGCAATAGGATTGCTCAAAATACAAGAATACTTACCTTATCAAAAAGTTCTTTCTTGTTCTGAACATTGTAGTAAGAATCGAGTGTAGCTTGGAGTTGTAAACAGCCCACCACCAACTGCGTCACAGTGAAAGGTTCATTGTAAGTAACGCACTCAGGTGGGCCTTCGTCCCTTTATTATGTATGAGTGGGTTAAGTAAGTGTGACCAGTTCTAATTCTTGCAATAACTACCTCGTCCCAATGGATGGTTCCGTAGGAGGAGGCCAATCGTCCAAGGTTGGCTTGATCAAATTGAGTTTGTTATTTGCAGCATTATTCCACGATGACTGACACTTAGAAAATAAGAATGTCTTGACACTAGGTTTAAAACCAGTGTCTGGTATTTTAAAATCAGATGGTTATAGAGATAGGGCTATTTTAGCAGCGCTGTCATTACCTTTAATACCGACACGGCTGGGTAACCAGCAGTATACAAAATTGTGAGAGGTATACAGATCGGTATGTTTGATGAAGACATTGGTCGGTGATAGGTTTTCTAACATCCTCTTGTGTGGTGACCGAAGTACTGATAGTGAAAAGGAGAAGATGATACAGTTCAAAATATGTTGTTTTTTTTCGATATATACACGGGGCAAGGTTTATTGCCCTGATTTCGACTAAAAATATCGTTGCACCATCGGGCATGCGAACTTTGTATAGAATGATTGTCCATTATTGAAGGCTGCAGTAGCCATTTCCTCATTCTTTGAACCATCATTGTAACTTTGTGCGTATTTCATCAATTCGTAGATCAGGCCTTATATGAGTTATGAAAAATGGAAATCTTTCTGAGGTTTTCCAAAGGTGCTTGTAAGAAGCGAGAGAGGTGTTTCTAAAACATTAGTCTTTTGGATTTTTGAAAGGTAAATGTTTTATTGTCAAGGTTGGAATATATTCTAATGCCAAAGATTGGTATGGCATTTGCTTTATTGTGGTTTAATATTTTGCATTTTAGTCTCAAAATAAGGGTTCGGAGGGTTGGATCGTAATTTGAGGGCATATTGTATAGATAATGTCTCTGCGATGTGATAGATGTGGTTCATTTGCTTCAGCCAAATTATTTTCATATAGGGATGTCCTAAATGCTTCCAGAATGATTCGTATTGCTTCTTGGTGAATTGGATGATGCATCCTTAAGTATGAGTTTCGGGCTGAACCATTAACAACAAAGTCATATTCTAGTTTGAATCTAATAAAGGTTCTGTTTTAGGTTACGAACGACATTTTTCTATCGGTATCCAGTCAGTGTGTGCTACAACTTTGAGTAAATTGATAACTTTCGTGCATTTAGCTTTCACGTTCTTCATGAGTGGAATAAAAGTTAGTTTTCTATCCAAGACAATACCAAAACAACTTTGTTTCTTCAACAACTGGTATAGGTGTTCCGTCCAAATGACACAAAAGCATGCATACTATTTTTGATTAGGAGACCTCGACACCATAGCCATTGGCCAAATTTTCAATCTTAATTATATTTCGTTGCATATATCACTCGATTGTATGCATGTGTTTGGATCGATAACACATTAGGAAATCATATCCTATTGGGAACAATCCACACGAGGCACCAACGACATGGTAATGATATTATTTGTATGTTGCAAAGCACGTTATAAATGATGCAATGATTGATGAATGTTTACCTATTATAGAAAACAAACAAGTCTATGCAAACGACATTTTGTGTTCGAGGTTTTGAACAGGTAATATTTTACGCTCCGGGTACGCCATTGCATTATAGACAACACCTGATGCCACAAAATAACATAAAAATGTACTACAATCTTTGTTTCCAGGATTGGCAATTACCTGATTGTGCCCTGTTTAAAAGTCAACTAAAACAAAGTTTATGTACCCAACCTGTGATGTACCAAAATAACAAAGAAATTAAAAGCAGCAATTTGAATATTTATCAGCTTTGCCCTATCTCAGTTCAAATGGCCTAACATAACAATGTCTTAATATGACTGTTTTCTTTCGGATTTATCTGTTGTAGAAAAAATGTAATCAAGAGAGGTAAATATATAATTTATAACGAAGTAGCTCTCGCAATATCAGTTTTCTGATTTAACTTTCTCAGCTAAATATTTTCTTATAGCTCACTGTAGTATAGTAGTGATGACTGATTGCTGAACACTAAGTACAACAAATAACATTCAATTATACTAGATTCAAATAATATTTGATGGTACCAAATTGTGTGAATTTCGCGGCTGCTAAATATCATTAATTTAAAGACACAAGGAAGAAAGTGTTTGTTTTCGTTAATGTACAAACAAAAGGCGACAGTCACAAGCCCAGAATGTATGTACCAAGGAAATGTCTATCCTAAGCCCAGAATTTATGTACGAAGATAATGTTTGTCCAAAGCCAGTAATTTATGTACGAAGATAATTTTTGTCCAAAGTCAATAATATACATACGAAGAAAATGCAATTTTTGACAACAAAATCAGGACAAATTAAAACGAACGAAAACGAACACAAAATATTATCTAAATTTAGAGACGCATTGAAAGCCGTATTCCAGTGTTTTGTCCACATGTATTAGTTTGAATGTTTAAATGAAATATTCATTACCTTTTATAAAAAAAAAACCTGCGAAAAAATAACGGCTTTTAGTAATAAAATCACTGTGGTAATACTTATATGTTCGCATTACTGGGACTAAGTGCGATAGAAAGATATCTCAAACAGTTTGTGTTCTGCAAGGAAAAGAAAATATACACACAGCTTGCATGTAAGAGATCGAATTTCATCTTTAAGGAAGGAATGAAGCAACGATTTGGAAACATCGGCAACTGGCATCAAGTTTGCTTATACAAGAAAGGCAACCGTTTGCACTAACTTATGGCTAAAGTTTAAATTGAAATCCAATTTCGGAAAGGAAATATGAAAGGGTTCAAATAAAATGCCCAACCCAAATCTATATTCGTTTTCCTCTTTGTCGCAGATTATTTATATTATATTGAATTTGCATTTGACATTGTAAATAGATTGTGACGTGGTTTCTAACGAAACGGAAATACAAACCAATACTACTGCTTGTTTAATTGTCAAAAGCATTGTTTGCTTTGTTGCTTTTCGCGGCATGTTTTACACAATTATTGGCTATATTGTTACTCAGAAATGGGAGGTAACTTTCTCTCCCATGGACACAGGGGTGGTTGACCCAGCTGGGCCTGTGTGGGTATCGCACCAAGAATATATGCTAATATGGATCCATGTCATATGCTGTGATTTGTACTGACTGAAACAGTTGGATATGTTTTCAACATGTAGTGTTGGAATTTCATCAAACGCTATATTTACTATAATTACAAAATGGGAACTCAATGATTTATCTTCGTATTTCCTTACATTCGTGTTACGTAATCTCCCAGGGTGGATATTGTGTCCATTATGTACCAGAAACTTGAACTGACATAAATACAAGGATTACCTTTCACACGATTCCATTGTGTGCATTGGTAATCCTACATGTCATGTACATTCAAAAACAAACAATTGTATTTAAATGCTTTCATTTTTATTTATATTCTATAAGAAGAAAACCTATTGGATCTTGTCCTGTTATAAACAACAAGAAATAATCTGATCAGCAAAACTAGAAATTCATTGACCATTCCCTTAAAAGCATACCCAAATCATTAATGTTTTTCCCAAAGCCTATCTGTTCACGTTTGTTCCACACTTTCATGTATCACATGACATTATCTTCATTAATTTCTTGCAAGATGAAAAACATGTCTCTTCCTTGATTATTATTTGCTCATATTTGGAATATTTCTATACATATGGTAAAGCAATCAAATGGGAAAAAACTTAATAATACAAAACCTTTTTTTTTTGCTAGCAACTGTTTGCCCATTATCCAAATCAATGCATTCATTGAGCAATAAATAAAGTTCGATATTTAGGTGTACACGTTTTGATAGCAATCAGGTATAATGAAACAAGAACTCAAACACAAGTGTCTTGATGTTCATTTTTGATCCTAACTGAAAGGCAAGAACGACAGCCATTGAATCGTCGCCCTTGCTACAGATATGCATCATAAGTGTGCCATGTATCATTAAATTATTCAGACCATAGATCGCACCTCCAAACTTTGTGACATTTTATTATCTAGCAGAGAATCCGAATCGCGTTGGATTGTAGCAATTGGTGTGCTAAGAAATTATTTTGAACTATTAAATTAAATAATCATTAGCGTTTTTGTTTACAAACAAATTTGCAATTTTCTTATTAGTTTCATTGATAAAATTCCTGGTGGAGATATCTAAATTTTTGCATCACTGGGACTAAGTGAGATATCAATGTGACCTTGAGCAACTTAACTAGAGAGAAAATAAAATATTCACACAGCTTGCATGCAGGCATTGCAAGTCGATCGAATCTCATCTTTAAGAAAAGACTGGGGAAACGATTTGAAAACATCTGCTACTGGCATCAAGTTTGTTTACAAAAGACAGACAACCGTTTGCAGGTACTTATGGCTACTGTTTAAATTGAAATACAATTATGGGGAAGAAAATATGAGCGGAATCAAATAAAGCGTCTAACCCAAATCCATATTCACTTTCCTCTATTTCTCCGACTATTTACATCATTTTTAGCATGCATCTGACATTGTAAATATAATATGACGTGGTTCCTAAGGATTCAAGGAGATACAAACCAATAATATTGCTTGTTTATGTCTCGATCATTGTTGGCTTTGTTAGTTATAGGGCAATTTATTTACACAATTATTGGCTATATTGCTACTCAGAAATGGGAGATATGTTTCGTACCCATGAACACAGGAGCACATTACCCAGATGGGCCTGTTTGGGGTATGAGACCATGAATATATGTTTATATGGGTCGATAACATATGCATCGATTTGTACTAATTGAAACAGTTGGATATTATGATTTTAGTTTATAGTACCAGAATTTCATCTAACGTTATAGATGCTTCCGCTGCAAAATGAGATCTCAAGATTCATCATTGTATTTCCTACAGTGGTGTTAAATGTACTTGAATCCCCCAGGACGGACATCACAGCCATTATTAACAATATTTTGAACTGTTATTTAAAACGCCAAGATTCCCGTACATGCGCTGATAATCTTAAAAGGCGAATACACAAAAACGTTTGTGCATAAATGCTTTCTGTTTTTTTACATATTATACAAGGAACGAAAAACCATGTTATCTTATTTTATTAACAACAAGATGTAATTAGATCATTGAAGCTAGAGATTCATTGATCATTTTCTTCAATATGGACCCAAATCATCATTTTCTTAAAGCGAATTTGTTCCTATTTGTTCCATACTTTTATGTATTATATGATAGTATCGTCATGAATTTATTTTACCTTGAAAACCATGATTCTTTAGCAATTGGTATTTATTCATTTTAGAATATTACTATATTTATAGTAAAATATTCGCATCGACAAAACGCAAATAAGCCCTTGTTTGCTAATTATACATACTGAGCAACAAATAAGTTCATTAACTGATTGTGGCTTTTACGGCGCATAAGCACCATAAGGCTATATTGCGCCACAACAAAAGGTTGCATGATAAAATGTGCGTATCAAAATGATTTATTACCAACGAGCGATAAAAGTACAAAAGCACAACGATGAGAGAGTGAGGGGATAATATGTTAACTTTTCCGATCAATGGGTGATATAAATGGTGTGTATAATGGATAATTAGATAATAATAGATAACTTAGGGTGATTACCAGTACAAATGTTGGCTAAAGGAAACAGAGTCGCACACAAGCTATATTTTAGAATCAAATATAACTTCCTTTCAGTAACTTAAACTGCAAGTCACATTTACCACTCAAAACTTCTTTCATGTGCTGAATATTGTAGTAACGAGAGCGTGTACGTTGGAGATCAAAACAATCTATCATAATGTGTTTTACGGTGAATGGTTCACTGTACAAATCACACAGGTTGTTTTCGCCCTTTAATATATAGGAACGGTTGATATAAGTGTGACCAATTCTAGTTCTGGCAATGACAACCTCGTCCATTTTGATGGTTCTGTGGAAAGGAGGCCATTCACCTCCTGTAGGTTTGACCGCTTGGAGCATGTTATTGACATCATTCCATGATGACTGCCAATAAATAACGAATATTGATACCAGGTTTAAAATCAGTGTATGGTATTTTAACATCGGATCGTTATTGAGATAGAGCTATTTTATCAGCGGTGTCTGATTTTTCATTACATTTAATTCCGATATGGTTGGGTACCAACAGTATACTATACTGTGAGAGGTACACAGCTCGGTAAATTTGAGAATATTGGCCAATAATGGGTTGTTGATTTCACGGCGTACCAACATTGTAAGGCTATATTGTTACGACTCTATGGTCGCAAATTTAAGTAACAAAAGAAGCAAAATCAACAAGTTTTGTAAAACTTAAAAAACAATTTGATTTTTAGTGATAAATAAAATATGTGAGGAACTTACAATATAATGAAGTGAATCTAAATTAGTCCTTATAAAGGTCTATAAAAGTCCTAAATGAATGAAAAGACCCTTATAATTTTCAATACCGGAAATGTACTGGCCCTCCAGGAATCGTGATATTGTCAAGATGGCGTTGTCCAGAATTCGTTCGAATAATTTATAACAGTTCCAGAATAATATTATAGTCCAAGCAATGTGTATTTTCTATCACCAATGAATAGTCCAAACAAATGTTTTTCCTCTCGAAATATATCTAACTACAGCATAAAATACATCTGCAGACTTATAACAGGAATACAATAAGTGTGAATGACTCCACAAATCGAAACGAAACTGAATGCTTAATTTTCTCCTTATATACAAATGTAGTTCGCAACAGACCCCATGTGACAGCATACACAATATATTTTGATGAACTAAGCATATTCACGTGACCTCGCGCAACCAATGGAAAACCCACAGTGTTATCGAAACTTCCAGATCCCATCAGTCACTGAAAAACTACGCCATAGGCACCATTTTAAGTCTGAATTTATTACGATTATTATTACTAATTGTCAACACATACGTAAACATCTATTTATAGCTCTTAACGCAGTTTGCGTTCTAAACAGAGCCAGACTACATACACAATTTATGACAAAAGATATTCTATACAGTTTACAGCCATGCATAAAAATAACGAAAATGGAATCAAAACCATTTACCCGGAGTAACAAAAACATGTATATCTTATACTATAGATATACATAGCAATATAGCACCAGAAAAACGATTATATGATATAGTAATGTGTGTGTATGATTTAGATTTTTAACGTAGCTTTAAACATTTTTACGATGCCTGCAGTGTGGCAGTTTATAGTGATGTCTAGCATTGTGGCTTCATGCCGCAGACATGTAGCACGATGTCCCACCTAGTCACATTATCCTGACATTAGGCCTACCAGTCCTAACACTAACCTCTTTATGCTGAGCGCCTAGCAAGGCAGCTGTTAGTGCCATTTTTTAAGTCTTTGGTATGATTCAGCCGGGGTTTGATATAATAATACAAGTTATATCAACAAGGTTTATTACCAACAAGCGATGAAAGTAAACAAACATAACGATGATCTGGTGAAATATTATTAACGCTG
>JAECUM010033879.1:0-10182 GCA_016617855.1 Megalonaias nervosa
ACAGCTCAGCAGGTGTTCAACAATCTACGAATACAGATCTGTCACATTTGTTTTTCGTTATAAACTGTCTACTACCTAAATATTTTTTTTTTTTTTTTTTTTTCAATAAGGAATATTTCGTTCTTAGCGATAGCGGCGTATATCAATTTTCTGGTACTCCATGTGTATGATAAATGCGCGTCTCGATATTCGAAAACGGGCCTTCCATCTTGATGAGGGCAATGATTTCATTCCTTTTATCTACATTCTTACTTCAAAAGCGTAAAACAATGATCTGAATCAAATTATGTTGCTAGTATGATTCTCCAAAACAAACCCAGGATGAAAGTCTAGATTATGGCATAAAACGGATACCCCACCCGCTGTCTGAGGATAATTGTACATAACAAGTTTCGTGAAAATCCATTAATAAAAAAGAACCAGTAGGTTAGCATTAAGCTCTGTTAATAATATCCCAGATTAGTTTGCTAATACACTTAAATTTAATTATTCATGAAACTAGTTCAAGATCTTGTTGATTTAAGCATACAACACATTTTTGTCAAAATATTTTTCAATTCAAATATGTGGGATGGTTAGAAAAGCTCAGACCATCCGAAATTAGATCAGCCAATCAATGCAAGAATGTGTTGATCATTCTCAAACTCAATCTCGATCCTGTTATTAACATAAGGTATCATTCAAGTTCCACATTACTCATTAATATAATCTTTACCGTGAGAAGGCTCAGATCACAGGATTATCCAGTGAATTGCCCTGTCACCGCTTTATAAAAACGGAACACTTTGCTTGAATAAGGTATTTCGTCCCATAAATATACCTATTTACCTACTTTCAACTGGCATTTTCGAAGAATTATGGTGAACTTTAAAGTTTCTTGCTGACTGGAAAATTAGGTCTAGATCACCAAAATATCAACAGTCCTTAGAATCCTCCATAAAATGGAACATTTCAGAGGCATCTTGCAGACGCTAATGCAATCCGACGTACAACAATTTGAAGACCACCACCACCACTACACAGGAACATAGTGATCTAACGGATACAGCGATCTAACGGATACTGTTTCATTTATCAATATTTGGACTGTGTAATTTTCAACCATGGGGAAAAGCCATATCTACTAAATATCAAACAAAGGCACACGATGATATTTAGCATCTGAGTTAATAGCTACATACATACATACATACATACATACATACATACATACATACATATGCACGGAAGAACACAAAAGACACCAGACAATTATTTGCCTCTTGAGTGATTTTTTTCCAAGCCAGAGTTGAGGTTATGTACGGTTACGACAGGATCATCTACGATTAGAAATAAGATTGTATCTTCTACAAAAATAAACTTATGTTGGATTGTATAACACGTACGATAACATTTCTGTATATCAGAAAAGGTACAGGGCTAAAAGTGATTCATGTGGTACATCCAATATAATATATCTCCACTTTTAAAACACCTCTTGAAGTATCAATCTTTCCTTTTATCTGCAAATAAACTTATGTTGGATTGTATATCACGTAAGATAACATTTTTGCAGATCAAAAAGGAACAGGGATAAAAGTTATCAGATCCTGGGGTACATCAACTATGACATATCTTCACTTTTAAACACCTCTTGAAGCATCATTACTCGCTGTTTTCATCTGCAAATAGATTGGATTGTATATCACGTACGATAACATTTTTGTATATCAAAAAAGGAACAGGGCTAAAACTGATATTTTGCGGCACATCAAATATAATATATCTTCACTTTTAAATTACCTCTTGAAGTATAACTCGTTGTTTTCTGTTGTTACGGTAGCAGAAGCACCTGCTTAAAAGGCCTTCTGTGATGCACGTACGTGTAAATCTGTGGATCAGTAATTTATGCCGCACACTATCAAAAACTTTACTTATATCACAAACCATAACTCTGATTTCCTTAATGGAATCTAATTCTTGGCAAAACATATAGAAATATGTTAACGGATTAACTGTAGAATATCCTGGAAACCAGACGCAAATTGTGCAAAACTTGCAAATTTGACGAAAGTAATCAGGCACGTATTTAAATACAAGTCTCTCCAAATCTTGTACATTACGAGAAGAGATATTGGTCTTTAATTAGATATAAAGGAATGGTCGCCCTTCTTTTAGAATTTGATAAACGTCTGCTTCTTTCCATGAGTCTGTAAAAGTGAATGTGTAAGTTCATTAGCCATTTCACGCAGAATACGGACCAGAAGCTTGCCAAGGGGAGGATATTTGTGAACATTTTGTATTTCGTTAGGTGTTAGTTCTATAGAACTAAAATGTGTATCATTGAATAAAGGCATGTCAATAAGATTAACATTTCTTTCGTCTAGTACAAATGGCTGTCTTAAAAAGGTCGTTAAATGATGAGATCGGCCAGATGTGTTGACGGTATGAAATAGAATGTGTTCTATAAAGGGTTACGAGCTCACCATTAATTTGAAACCTCAGCTACTGTGCTAATTTGTCATTTATAGCTGCTTGCTTTCTCGAATCATAGAGATTATTTTGTTCCGCGGGAAAACAAATTTAGCCCAATAAGGGGGAGATTACGTTGCTTGCTTTTCGATAGCCTCCGTGATTGCATATTAACCTTTCGATTGCCGTTGTGATCCATTGAGATTCCGATGGTTAAATTTTAACAGTTCTGTTAGGAATATATTGCTCAGATATCAAGACTGTGGTCAGTGAAATTTCTGCATATGTTTCAATATCGTCACATTTCAAGCAATTCAAGTCTGTAGTTGATTTCTTGATGTCTCGGGAGCTTATAGACGCCTTGGACATGTACCCACATATGCCATGCAAACGATTTACCTTTTTGCTTTCTGTAGTCAAATATCCCATAAAGCAAAGGTGTCTAATATCATGATGTAGGTAAGGATCCATAAACTAGCAAAGAAGTAAATTTACATTGTTTGTTACAAATAATAGGCCTAGAAAGGTTGAAGAACTGTCAAGGATATGTGTGGGCTAATTAATACATTGGTGAAAGAAAGGAAAGCTCAATAAGTAGTGATTTCTTTTTCTTAACGTAAGAGTGAATTTGACAAATAGAAGTTTAAGTCGCCTTTTTATTACATTCCCATTTAACCATATATGCTTGATCCGGTGTTCAATATAGCTGTTCAGTCCGTATTTCCGTATCATACACCCAGATTCAAACTACTTATGTGCCTTCCTTGACGAACACGAGTAGATATTTTTAGACACAGTGAAGCAAACTTTTATAAATCCCAGTTCGTTTTGAATTTCATTAAAGCTATAAATGTTCAGTAAGCGTAAAAAGGGGGCATGCAATAAAAACAGAACCTGCTGAGCCCCGGCTTCGACGTATCAATACGCCATATCAAACTCTTTAATTCCGCTGACTCAGAACCAAACATGTCCGAAGATTTAAGTCTTTAATACACTTATCAACAGCAAGGTGTATGGAGTCTTCCATTATTTAAGTATTCACCTGGTTAACATTCGGACGTCTACAGAATAAGCTTACCTGGACGTGTCGATGGCTAAGTGAAAGGTTTATATTTTTGATTTGGTATGACTATATCGTGACCAAAAACAAGAAGAACAAAGTTTTACACTTTTGTTTTCCTTTATCCCCAACAAGTAGGTGTCTTTGATCTCATTCAGTCTGGTTTGAAAGATATTCAAAATTATTATGAAACATGAAAACACACACACACACACACACACACACACACACACACACACACACATATATATATATATATATATATATATTCTCCAAGCTTTATCATCTGTGGAGCATCAACTAACTGACAAGTAAAAATAAAGTATCACGCAATAAATTTATTGGGACGAGAGAGAATAATAGTTCGTATAAAGTCGTAAATATCAAAAGTATGAAAACCAAGACTGTAAATCTGTTTCTTTTGAAATTACTGGGATTGGGAAGAAGCTATTAATCATCTGGTCAAAGAAAGTTCATACATTTATTGAACTTCTTCTTAAACGGAACGTGGGAACAAAACGGTATTAGAGTGTAAAAAAGTCAGTATGCCTCATGATTAAAACAAAAGCTTAACTTTTAATGTACATGACTGGAAAACGCTGAACATGAAAGCTATTGTTAGCATGCCTCAAGCTATGCATTTAAACACAAGAAAATTATTTCTTAAAAGTTTTGTAGCTTTTATGTTGTATGATTTGTATATCAAGAAAGAGGTATGTCCTGGGTTTCCTGTGTTGATTCTCACAAATCCTTTTAGCACGGGACTCAATACAATACAAATGACAGCGTAGGTCAGTTTTGCACGGGACTCAATACAATACAAATGACAGCATAGGTCAGTGCGCCGAAATGAAAGTTAATGATTTGGGTTTATTTGTATAAAAGTTGAATTGGATTATATGTAACGGAGTCCATTAATTTTCAGAAAGTTAGAAAGAGAAAGCAAATGTCTTATTTTTTTTAAAACAGGTTTTAGTTAGTTGCTATAGTTTCGGACAATGTACATTGTACTATAATTTCATTTATTTATCTCTCTAACTACATCATTCGACCATGTGTGTGTGTGTGTGTGTGTGTGTGTGTGTGTGTGTGTGTGTGTGTGTGTGCTGGATGAAATAAGAGATAACAACAAATAAACGAAGGGTAAATGAATTTCCTAGTTTTTCTTTGGCTTCACAATTTTACATAATTTCCTAGTTGTTCTTTTGTTTCACATTTTTACATAATTTCCTAGTTGTTCTTTTTTTTCACATTTCTACATAACTTCCTACTTGTTCTTTTGTATCCCATTTAAAATAATTTCTTAGCTTGTTTTTTCTTCCCATTTCCACCTGTTACTTAAACTTTTGCATCATTCTTTGCCGCTGATTTGCAAAGTTTCATATCTCCGAGTCAAAATAACGAAATCATTTGCTTGCGTATACAACTATGCTTTCACAAATTCCATATTTTCTGTTATGTTATGAACTATAACGTTCGTACTCATTTTAAAGCAACTAAACAAAGGAACGAAGATCTTTGGCTTTCTAAAGAAAACGTACCGAAACACTCATGCAATGCATGCACCAACAATACGTCATGTAGATCTGGGCATAGCTGAACCATCGAGGCGTTTTCAAAAGATCAGATTGATTTATTATATGATGATACAGATTAATAAGACAGGTACCTACACTATGAACCTATTTAACGCTGTCAATGTTGTTATATTACATTCTACTCGATTTGAATAATTGAGTTACGAAGATTATTTAGAAAAAAAATGATAAAAGCGTGACATGCACAGAAGGTTTAGTTTGCAATTGACCTAATTCCAAACAGACAGGGAATTCAAAGAGTAACAGAAATGGAAAAATGTCACGATTTCGCATTTTATATATATATATGGTGCTATCAGCTGTAGCGGAATAGCCTGGCGGAATATAACTAATGAATGTATTTATGTTTCTATAATTAAATTTCTCTTCGGTAGCCTGCATAGAGCTTGTTTGCAGTGAATTTTATATTTCTTGACACGTTTCTCTTAGTGAAGATAGTTTCTTGTTAAATAGTCTTGTTGCGCACCAACCACGTGTAGGTCATCACAAACTCTTGTTGAACAGCCAATCACATCTTGTCCTTCTGTTGAATGTGTGTGGATGTTCCTAAAAAATACACATTTTTCAAATGATGAATAATACGGCAAGAAGTTCTCACAACAGGCTTAAAAAGTTATGGAAAAAAAATATACAAATATTTCCAAGAATGACTTTAAACTCGAGTCGATTCATATTGTGTCTGAACGTTAAAAATTTGGAGACAGTTAAATTTTCAGACCTTTAAAGGGCAGCCATTAATGGGATATGAGCGATATATGCAACTCCTCGTACACACGCTTTGAATTACATTGTACTGCACTATAATGTCTCCATCATGTATTAATAATATTTCGTAAAAGTCCAACACAAAATTCTTTATTGTAGCTGTAAGTTAATTGGGTTACAAAGAACATTTTAGTTATCATTGATAAGTTTTGCACGTAAAGATCGATATAATATAATGCTATTGCGATTTGGAATACTAACCCCTAAAAGATCCCCAAGTATATATATATATATAATAACTATATATATATATATATATATATATATATATATATATATATATATACTGCTATATATATATATATATATATATATATATATAATAGCCAGATTAAGAAATTTTGTGCAAATTTAAATAACACCTAAACATTCAATATGCTAATAAGAGGCTTGGATTTAAAAGCTTTTTTCCTTCGGTTTAATCTCTGGCCCCATTACGCATAATGCAAAGTTTTCGCGGTATGTCATATTTAGTGGTAGTAGTAAGGTGATCTAAAACAGCGAATGCAATGACATGCTAATTGCCTATATATTGTGACATTGCCTGTTAAACATGGCCAGGACATTGGATTCTAAACATAATAGGAAAAAGCTCGGCACATGGGTTGAATGTTGACCAGGCTGTACTCTGGCATGCACATCAGATGTTGAAGACAAGTAGGCCAGGGCTATTATTTAATTCAACTTGAGAAAGTGCTGAAACCAAATGATTCTGTGAACAATGCAGGTTGGCAAATATTTCGTATTCTTATGTAGAATGCGTATATGATTGGAATTATAGCAAAACAACAACAATAACAAAACAACATATTTTTTTTTTTATAATTGAAAAAAAAGTTTTCACTACCATTAATAACTTTGTGACGATGTATATGGTTGGGGTGGGGTGCTCCCAGTGTTTTATTTAAACTATTATAGAAGTCCCACTCATGCTCTATTTTGTTGGAATTTAATAGCGAAAGATAGATGTAAAGCTCCGAGACCCCAGTCAGCAATGCCGACGGTTAGATGGTTAAATATGCAACAAATGTTGAAATTCAATGAATAACAATTTAATAACAATTCAATAGTCGAATGATTCCAATTTCCAATTACACTCCTTCCGCTCGACCCTTTAATAAGCCTATTGCATCACTTGAATAGCGATGTGAGATTGATTTCCACCTGTCCTTGTATTTCTACTCATCT
The DNA here is from genome assembly GCA_016617855.1 of Megalonaias nervosa. Lineage (NCBI taxonomy): Eukaryota > Metazoa > Mollusca > Bivalvia > Unionida > Unionidae > Megalonaias > Megalonaias nervosa. Next base: position 7,063 of record JAECUM010033879.1, read on the forward strand.
GTTGTATCCCTTCTCTCTCCTATTTCTCCCAATTCCGTCTCCTCTTCTTCCTCGACTTTTCTCCAAATTCCTTCTCCTCCTCCTCCTCGACTTTTTCTAGACTCCTTCTCCTCCTCCTCCACTTTCTCTACCACGACTACTCTTCTGTCGACTTCGACTGTCTCGGCTACAGACTCAGTTCCGTCTCCAACTCTTGAAGACTTGGGACCCAATGGAAGTTCTCTGTCCCCTAAAAAGCTTCCTATGAAAACACAAGGACGGTACAATCTTTTCCTTAGCCCTCTCATCTCACACTACACACAATCAGCTGAATGCAGCATTAGCTGTCAGAGGTCAGGGATGGAGTAGAAATCTACTTGATTTAACACTAAGCCTACTGGGTAGAAAATACACACACAACCCTCGAGAACAACACGAATTCGAAACGTGTTCTCCTGGCTGAAAACTGATTTTTTTCTTCTTCGTGGCTGAGAAGGTACGAAACGTTTTATGAAGGTGAAAACTAGATGATGCATTCAACAATAGAATCAAAAATGTTACTTCATTAATTAAAATGTGCCCCCACAAAAAGGAAACAAAACAAGACCATCGTTAAATATAAGCATACAATTACATATATCTTTCTATTCTCGGATAACACTATTTTATCTTACTGTTAGTAAAAGATTCTTCCATCAGCACAGTATTGCACAATAGTCATTTTCTTATTATTCACCTTCACAATAGATTAAAGTTTCTCTAACCAAAGATGCAATACAATTAAAAACCTCGCTAACTCATTTTGTAACAGTATGGAGATCGCTTTGTCAACTGCATCTTGTTATAAAATAATGGGGGAAATCTTTATATTTAGATGTCACTAAATGCAAAAATGAGTAAATTCCATAATGGATTACCTTTAATACATTAATATAATAGTGAATTATACAATTATTATGAAACAATACTCTTCGCTATATATATATATATATATATATATATATATATATATAGCATAACAACAGCAACAGCAACAACCAGCAGCATATATAACAACCATATATATATACAACATATATATTATATATATATATATATATTTAAAGTAGATCACCGTGACGTGCTTATATGCCACTGAAGACATTTACAGTTGTCGATATAACCTGCAGAGTCCAGAGTCGAGAGCTGGACTTTACATCTAACATTAGAAAGCTTATTAATCTGCGACCAAGGGACATACAAGAATTTGCTATTGTTTGTCTGTCTTGATTTTTCAAGTTATAAAATATGAAAAATCACAAAATACATAATGCACAAATTATCTACACTTCATCTTGAAGAATTTCGTCTCCTATTTGAAGAAAATATTAAATAAATTTGATTGCAAATTCGTGGTTTATAAATTCCAACTATCAAAACTGTTTCTAATTTGATAAAAAACCATTAGGGTTAGATTCGAGGACTTACTTTAACCTGATATGCAAAATAGTTTTAAGGTTCTGTAATAGATTAAAAGGTTCTGGAATTGTACAATCAAACTCGAGTCATTTGTAACCGTGGTAATCATCTAGATTGTGCTACTTCATACAGATTTAGCACATAAATCAGGGTTGATTTTCAAGAAGACCATTCCTTCAAATGACTGTGTCTGGGTAATTATTCTCCCGTGTACTTTAAAAAATAATTTTCTAATGTCAACGGAAAGACATAAATTTTGCTTCATTTCGAGTTCCTGCAATATTACTTTCAATCGTATTATTAGTACTTCGGGAGCATCGAAAAGTTTTTGTACCGAACTTAAATGTCTTCTTTCAGTCCCACAATGTTATTGTTCTGAGTGCTTTTGTATTCAATTAATTTTAAAATGCTTTACGGGTAAAACTGGCAAACACCACTTTCTTTCATCAGCCTTCTCGTGCCAAGAATTTATGACTTATGAGCTTTTGAAAACGCACGTGGGCATAATTTATCTGTTTGTTTATTTTGCTTGCAATTCACACGCAATTCTTTATCCTTGATATTACGCATCTCACAAAAACTCTGCCTCTGTGTACCTGTATTCTTATATGTTATGGAAGAGAAATCTATTGCCCTATACCCCGAAGCAACTTTAAATTAAAGCTGTGCAACCAAACGACTCAGACTTAAAAATCAGCCCAACAATAAGCTTTTAATAACAAAAATCAAGAAAACTGGTTCTTTGTATGAAGTGACAGATGAAAAATATATCCGTTGATACTCATAGTCACATAATTTGCAAGAACTAAATTTTGAATAATTGAATAATCGAAATGAAGTTACCTTAAAGAGTTTTATTTCGAAAGACATATATTTTTTCTAGGCGACTATATATTTCAATGCTTCTTTCTGGTGGAAAACCATGATATTTTTGAAGATTTTTCCACTTCTGATATTATATAACTAGTTCTACAAATGAAGTCTAAAGGTCACACCAATCATATTGATAATTTTGAAGCACTGATTTGCTCAGGTAAACAGGCTATTATTAAACTATAAGGTTTCACAAGGCAAATCACATCCTGTTTGTGAACAGAAAAGACGTGCATAAGTCGGGAAACCACATAAATGGTGGCCAGGTTTCGATACCAAATCTATACATATTACATCGAAAAAGACAGTTTGAATAGTCGAAGTTATAGTTGCCACGACGGCTGCGAACATCGAACATAGACGTGTATTTATTTTATACACGAAAATAAGCAAAATCATTGAAATGCGTATTACGAAGGAAACAATTTTTCAAATAGTAGATAAACTAGTTTTGAAAGCTGTACTAAGGTACGCTTTTGTATGCTTTCTCATTTAATTCTGTGAAATAAGATCCATAACCAAAAAAAAAAAGAGGTTATGTTTAGGTTAAATTTTACCTGCAATATGTCATGGAAGGAACAATATAATTACCGAAAGAACATCACTGATAACAAAGACAGAACTGCACGTATTTAAGCTAACAAAGGCAGTCTCGTTATTGGACACAAGTTTTCTACTAGTGCGTGCCTGGTACATCATTCAATTGTTATAGAAGAATTTTCTTATGAAGCTGAGAAAGACAAGAAAAAGGAGTACACTTTTAGTTTAAGAAATATAAACAGATTAAAACATCGTATCTAATAAAATATA
>JAECUM010033880.1:0-23859 GCA_016617855.1 Megalonaias nervosa
CAGCATGTATGGCTGGTTAGGACTTAGCAGTGACACCCTTTGTTTTCTGAAAAAAATGTATATTGTGTGTTCCCTTGTCCACCCTTATTGTGTTACATATTATTGTTTTTAATTTTTTTTAAAAAATTTAATGGTAATTTGGAAGGGTTGCTCTATGTTTTGTTCCCCAAGTGTTTCAATTTCTTTATCCCATAAGCTCATAGGGTTGTACTATCTTCCCCATGCCTGGGCTGGTCTAGGTTCTGGTTTCCATTACTCTCCTTACTTGAAACTAGGATCATACTACTATCCCTTAGAGCTATGATAGATCCAAGGATAGTTTCTTCTCCTGCTTTCCCAAAAGTTTTTGTTTCGCGAGCTGACTCTGCCAGAGTCAGATAGTCCTTTTTGTTGTGTAGATATTGTATTTGTTGTCAAGGTTTCCATATTGGTGTTAGGACAGCGTAACCGAGCCATATTGTGCATGAGTTGTTATCCTTAGTCTAATTCCTATCTTATGAATTTAGAAGAAAAATTATTTACTGTGCAAAGGGTCCTATGATATATTTATTTCTATGTTTCTGTTTGGTGATTGTCTGTTTGCATTTTTTTTTTTTATTGTATTATTGTGTTAAGTTGTATGTCATGCCTCAAGTTTCCTGATAAACAATTGTTTTATTGTTGTTGTGTTATTGTTTGGGCACCTTGGTGCCCTTTTTTTGGAAATGGATTGAAAAATGGATAGGCACGGACGTGAGTGAAACATGTCTGTATAAAGTTGTAATGTGGTTTGGTTTTTAGTTAGTTGCTGTTACTGTTTCATGAGAGTAAAATGCATTTGTTGGTGTGTGGGCATAGCCTTGTTGCTCGCGTTGGAAGAAGTCCTTGGTTATTTTCCCTCTGCCATGTTCCTGCAAATTGGACTGTTTGTTTTGATGGCCAGCCAGGGGCCCATATCGTGGATTTTTTAAGTGAGATGCCAGTTTTGGATCCTGTACCACACATAGTGTTTTTGGTACTCAGGGAGAATGATATTGGGACTAGTACTACCCATCAGTTCTCTTCATCAACTTTCCGTACCGTCTGCAGTTTACGCCTTAGAAACTATACAAATATCCCCTAACACAGGGAACTATTTTTACTACGCCACCTTATGCCAGTCGAATCAAGGTTTCGGGCTACATTTCGTCAGTAAAACATCATCACATTTGCCATTATGGCGACATAAACGCTATCTGCCGATTCCCTTCTTGTTGATTCCATTGTGTAATTTACCGGTCCCCTACCGTAAATAATGCCACTGCAGTCACACCACCAATGTACACCACTAGATTTTAATATGGACTATGGTACGACAGGGACACTCATGCAGCTCTGACCTGAATTCACTAAAAGTAAACCATGACATCATGGAAACTCACCAACAATTCACTCCGTGACGTTTGCTCCTAGTAATTGGCCAATTATTTCGGGCTAAGGAATATTTTCACTGCACCGAGTTCCAATAATCAAACAAGTAATCCCAATAATCTAAGAATTTCTTAAAACGGGGTGCTATAACCAAATGCGCATACTCCAAATTTATTACATTATGATAATGTATAATAAGTCAAGAAAATCTACTAATTTATGCTGAAATTTGATATAAATGTCTGTGGAAAGTCCGTCTTAACCCGGGGACTTCCCTTTGTTTAAATCTTTAATTGCCTTCAGAATCTCTTCCGACGTAATGAAATTATCGCATGATAATTTTTCCCGCTCCGAAGTTTTATTAAGATTAGTGCCCTTAACGTAGTTTTCCATAATACTGGAGTCAATATTTTGAGTTGTTTATATGTCAGTAAAAAAAAATTTGAATCTCCTTTAAATTTTCTTTTTTATTTGTAACTGTTCCATTCTTAATGCATATTTTATCAATTTTTTGTCTTTTCCCCCTTTTGACTTCTAAACGTTTTTAAATACACCTCCCTTTGGTGTATGTGTCGTCATATTTCCCCGCTCTGAGTTTTATCCCCTGTGTTTTGTTATATTCGATCGGTCTCATTTGTTCTTCTATTTTACTATCCTCTTTCGTTTTGTCCCTTGTTTGTTTTGTATTTCCTTATCGTCGTCGGCATCCGTCCGTCCTCGGGAGACGATGGTGTAGCTTCCGGTTGGGTGTCCTATCTGCACCATCGCGAGGGGCTGAAGAGTTATATTTTCCTGTAATACATTCTCTCTGTATTTTCTTAGTTGTGCTGTAGTATTTCTTAATTCTGTTACTTGATTGTGTGATGCTTAATAGCATCTTCAATTTCCTTTTGATTCTTTCTTCACTCATTATTAATTTGATTAAAAACCACCACCCACCCCCCTAAATAGACTTCACTTCCTGATTGTAATACTCCTAGGCATCTAGGGCGCCAGTAGGCAGTACTATCATTTCCTGTTCTCCTTCCTCGTTAAGTGCTTCATTACTCGCTTTTGTGGCATATGTCGCCTGTCCCGGAGGCGTTTTGCTATTTTCTTCAAATTAAAAAATATGGAATCACCGCTTCATTTCACTTAATGATCTCACATACTTAAAATGCTCACAATTGTTAATCTAATTATTTTTGAACTGTCAACAATAAAGCCAAGTCTTTTTGTGTTTGTCTTCAATACATCCTGTGTACTGCCATTGTTCGATCCAGGGTAAACAATAACTAACAGATGTTTGCTCAGACATCTGGCATACTCAGCCAAGCACAGAACAATGCAGTGGTCTGAAAAGAAAAGTATCTCACCTCAATAATTTACCCAACCATTTAAAGAAAACAATAAACCACAAATACTTTCTCAATCAACCATCATATATACCTTTTGAAACAAGTCTATTGTCCGAATTGTCAGAAAGCCACATCTTCCCCATATGTGTTTATTTTTAAAGTAACAAGCCAAGTAACTCATACTTTGAAGTAAACAAATTTTGATTTTAACAAATCCGTAACATAAAGTGAAAAATCGATACAGTTATTAAAATGAAATGATGATACAGCTTCTAAACGTAAATCATGATACAGTTATCTAACATAAATGTAGTTACAGTTATTAAACTGAAACACTCTCCACAACATATGTTTATTTCATTATTATACCTTGACGATTCTCATAAATTAACAACTGCTTTGGTCGAGTTATTTATATACAACTCTCCTCTTTGTGTGTGTGTGTGTGTGTGTGTGTGTGTGTAGTATGAGCCTGGATTAGAACACGATGAATACCGTTCCTTGCTTTGTAGGTGATATTGGAATATCTTTTAATTTGGTTTATAAGTACAGTAGAGATCATGTCAACCCCAGTGCTCACTGACAGTGTCTCTAAATTGGAATATAATTTTTATTTGGTTTACACGTACATAAAAGATAACATCAACTCCCGGGTTGATTGGCGTTATTTTCAAGATTGAATAGGTTTTATTTGGTTTACCCGTAGATCAGAGATATGGTCAACACCAATGTAGACTGGCAGACTGACAGTGTCTTTGACAGTGTCTGCAAGAACAACTGAATGACCAGCACTGTTAGTTCATACAGTATGTGTGCTTTCTTAATTGCTGTGTTTTTAGTGTTTATTTTATAATTCTGAGACGATAATGTTATCAAAGAAGACTACAAGAAGAAAGGATGATACATAGAATCGCCCCTTCACACACACACACACACACACACACACACACACACACACACACACACGTCAAAAAGTTCACAGGCCAATGCGTGAAGTATTTTCAAAAGAATTTATGAGTACATCCAATGCTGCAATCAGAGCTATGTAGTATGTGTAACGTTACAGTAAATAACGTTCATATGACTAAAGAATAAAAATCACAAATATACAAAAGTTAGATCTGGTACAGTTTATATAGTAGAAACAGCTATTGATACTTTTCTTTGTTATCTGCAACACGCGACCTGCTAAATTAAATGCGATGGGAATGTAGCCTGAATGATTTTTCTAAAAAAAATAAAACGTGTATGTTCCTTCTATTTAAAACAAACTGTTTTGGTTCCTTATAATTGATGGTTACTTATAAAACACGACACATAATAATAACTTTGTTGTTATTTTATAAATGAAAGATGCTTCTTGACTCGAGTCATGAAAATGAATAAAGAGTGTTTCAAGTTACATATCTTATGTGCCGTCATTTTTAAATAGTGACGGATCTTCCCCCAGCATTGTGATAAACACACACACACACACACACACACACACAACGAAATGTATTGTAGTCTCACAAGCTCACCACGGGTTCGTATGCATTTGCCTGTGATTTAAGAGATTGTCGTGGGGTCTAACAGGCGTTGACCTAGATTAATACAAATCAAAACTCTCCTTAATTATACTACTGTTAATCATTGCATTCTGTTTTCCGTCACACAAATAAGATGGAACCACCTCATGGAACTTACATTTCATCCCACTCCATTTTATGAAATAAACCTGACTGCTTTACCAAATCTAATATTTTCCTTAGATCCATAAATGCAACCTCGGCAAAATTATGCATTGCAATGCTACCGACCTTAGCTAACATCACAGAAAGCCTTGTGGCTTGTTATATGAGTACAATCTTGCTATTTGGTACTTACTTAACAAGCTGATCACTGTTTAATCTCTGTACATTTAGCTTTCCATCGCTTAAGCTAGAGTGTTGCCAGACTCATTTATAACTGTCTTTGGAACAAGGTACTGTAATTTTCGAAGTGAAGTGAGTTTCTAGCGTGCGTCAGATGCACAAAATCAATACCTGTCTTGGCTAGGCTGAGTTCCCTTTATATTATTTTCCGAATGAGGATATTTATTCAGTTAATGCTGAGTGTATTTTGATTTCATTCATATTAATCCGGATGACTGGAGAACGCCCTTAGAAATGAGCATTTAGATCTTTCACGTTTTACAATCGTATCCAGAAGAGGAACTACTTTAAGGTGCTTTTGTAAAAAAAAAAAAATTATGATATGATATCTGCAAATCAATTTGCTTGTCGTTTATTACATGCGTTAAATAAAAACAAAAATGTTTTGTGTGACATTCACCATTTTAACGATCCTATATTTTTCCATCGAAATATAAGATGATGAAGAACAAAGTCTCAGACATAAGCAACGTGTACGCAAAGAATGATTATAGTTCCAGCAGAGAAATCGGGGAGGGATAAAATACATAAAATTTGGTCCACAGGCATTTGAAATCGCTGTAGTAAGAAAAGTTGCAATATTAGAAAAATGAGAAGGATGAAGAAAACAAATCACGCACGCACGCACTGACGTGTGCGCGCAAACATACATACATATATTACTCAGCACATGACACGCGTACTTTATATATATATATATATATATATATATATATATATATATATATATATATATATATATATATAAAACCAAAATTTCTCCAATATCCTGACATTTCTTACTATAGTGATAGAATTTCTAAGGTAAATGCTAATAACATATAAAACACGTGCTCTATTGAGATTTACTACCGGCATGTTAAAACAGTCAGCAATGTTAGTACAATTTTGCAAATACGCTATCAATACAGTAATACCCTGATATGCATTATGGTTTGGAGATGTTGGGGGGGGCACATCTTACTGCTTGAATAATAAAATAAAATAATAACAATCAAAACAATAATAATAATGATAGTAATAGTAATTATTATTATTATTATTATTATTATTATTATTATTATTATTATTATTTAACTAGGATAACTCCTTTCGTGAATAAAGACCCATATGTCATGTGGTCCTCAATTTTTCAAACCGGTGATGTGAAAAAATTGTCAATTACACACTCTCACTTATCATCGCACACTTACTCACAGATACTGCAAACAATTGAAACAATTACAAATAAGTGAAACAATTACTACAAGAATTTTATTACATTTAACCCACCCAATCCCAGTGGTGAAGAGAACAAGTTTATTCAAAGACCCATCAGCTGGACCTTTTACTTAGTGTTATGGCATGTTGGTGACGCCACGAGGAAACCGGAGGACTCCGGAAGCTCTCTACAGTAATTAAAGAGTACAAAGTCTTACTCCGTGTGGGTAGACCAATCACTGCGTATGAATACATTGGCAGCAGTATATAAAATCAACTACCTGGCAAAACTGATGTAGTTACACTTAATGATATAACGTGTTACGATATGGAAGGCAATACATCTAGGAGGAATTACATGCCAGCTGCGAAGATTCTGACTGGATTAATTGAAAAGGCAGAGAAAAAGAAGAGGAAAATCATGGGATCAGAAAATTTTAGGATTATGGCAATTCTTCAGTCGACAGTGAATAGACTGAAGCGGGAATTGGCCTGTTATTGCAAAGATTTTGAAGGCAACAAGTACGTTACTCATAACGATAGAAACGTAAATAATAACAAGGTAGATCTTGATCAAACCAACTTGACGGTAGAAAGGGATATACTTGGACTCACGAGTTTCTCGTTAAATTGAATGCTCGTTCGACTGTTGTGTATGCTATTTAACATGTTTTTTTTATCTCACAGGGGTTCGTATCATTGCTTACAATTTAAGTATCAGTCATACATGTACTATATAATAATACTTATTATTATACTACATATATGACTAGTAATTAAATTGTGGGCAACGATACGAACCTCTGTGATTTATACGTTATCTTTCGAATTTATCTGCTGCATTCTTTATCTTGACGATATTTTAGGTTTTTTTTCCAGATGTTGGTATCTTGGAGCAAAATTGCACACATAATCATATCAACCCAAATTTTTTTCAATTTGTTTCCATTAAGGAGCCAGCAAGGTCTTTGCTCTTCAATTGGTATTTGTCAGTTTTCAAAATGGAATTGGAGTGTAGCTTCTTTATTTCTAGGAAAATGTAAATAAAATTCATTCTTTATTGTTGTGATGGTCACTGTTTTCAGGATGGTCCCTTCCTGCTCGTGCAAACAGAATACAACTTAAAATGCAAGTGAAAAGTATACTTTAAGGGAAAAGATATGAATTTTGGTTTGATATTATAGAGTTTAGATGCAGAGTATTTTTTGTTTTTGGGGAACAAGCTAAATTAAATGTCTTAATTTTTATCTTGCTAAAAATTTTCTGTAAATATTTTGGAATCTTATACTTTTGTCTTGTTTGAAAATCGTATCAAGAGCATTGGATTTCCCTAGTTGCCTTGGACCTGTTACAAATTGACACTGCTTGACTGAGGAGTAGGGTGTATTAATTTGGGCTGGAGTATAACTTCTCCAACAAGTTCTATTTCTTTTATTTATTATGCAAAGGAATTTTAACGTTTTTATCTTTCAAGAGAATTAAATACTGAGTATTTCAAAAGACATGACTAGCAATATGGCGTGTGATATTGAATTTTTGAAGCAAGAAATTATATATTTTTGTTACAATTGTATTTCAGCCCATTCCCACCAAAGCCAGTAAATTTATCGTTCAAGAGCAGTGGAAAATAGACATGCCTGAAAGGAAATAGCAAGTAGGTTTCAAAATGTACGCTAATAAGATCTGATGACAGTTTTCATACTTGAGTAATTGGATTTAATGTTTTGTTTGGCAGCGGTAAATACTTTAAATACTTTCTCATTTGCAAAAGTTTTAGTTGATGTGCTAATTGCATTGTGTGCTCGAATAATGCTTTCTAAGTATGAAGTGTTTCTATACAATTTAAAATGAATCAGCTCCTGTTGTTATATTTGCCTTGAATGAAAATAGGAAGTGAAGGTAATGTATACCAATTATTTATCTTCAGATCAATAGTAATTTTAAAAAGATGACTGATTAATTTCTGTTGATAGTGTCAGTATCGGCTATGAATTTTCTTAGTATGCTAGTCATCTTGCAGAATGGTACTTGCTTGTTTTATATTGATCTCTTGATCCATGTGTATGGCTTTCAACAAGTTATTGTTTTAAAAACTGGTTTAGTGTATCTGTAAATGTCCAGGACATAGGATTTTATAACTATTAATATCACATATCGATGCTTAAAATGATGCCATAGGATTTTATGACTATTAATATCACATATCGATGCTTAAAATGATGCCATAGGATTTTATGACTATTAATATCACATATCGATGCTTAAAATGATGCCATAGGATTTTATGACTATTAATATCACATATCGATGCTTAAAATGATGCCATAGGATTTTATGACTATTAATATCACATATCGATGCTTAAAATGATGCCATAGGATTTTATGACTATTAATATCACATATCGATGCTTAAAATGATGCCATAGGATTTTATGACTATTAATATCACATATCGATGCTTAAAATGATGCCATAGGATTTTATGACTATTAATATCACATATCGATGCTTAAAATGATGCCATAGGATTTTATGACTATTAATATCACATATCGATGCTTAAAATGATGCCATATGATTTTATGACTATTAATATCACATATCGATGCTTAAAATGATGCCACAGGTTGATGATGAATATTAATATCACATGATCGATGCTTAAAATCATGTCATAGGTTGATTATGAATGTTAATATCACACCTCATTGTGTAAAGTGATTTCATTTTGACATTAGTACATGTATAACCATATAAATCATCACAGGAAATAAACAAAAACACAGATTTTAAGGGGGTGGGGGTGGATTTTGTAAATGTTTTAGAGTTTATTCCAGGCTACAGCTGTGTATCTTCTCTGACTAAAAGGAATGGGATATTCCAAACATTTATCCAGGACCTGCACTGTTATCCAGGACCTGCACTGTTATCCAGGACCTGCACTGTTTATCTTACACACTGAACTCTTCTATTCCAATTCGAAATTATGAAAGCAGGTTGACAAATAGATAGTGCATTCATTAGATGTTTGAAACACATTAGGGAGTTTCAACAAGTGCTTCTGTGCATTGCTGGTAACTAATCAGATTTATTTTGAACTGCTAGTAAAAAGTATTTTACCCACTGGAATCCTCATGTATACAACTAAAATCTGATTTCTTGAGTAGGAAACCATTCCAGCAGCAAATTGAGCAGATTTTAGACACTTTAAATGAGATCAGTTGTAGTAAATATATCTTGAAAATATTTGTTTCAGTTTTCTACAGTTCACCATGATCATTCATTAATGATTTAAATATATATTGCAATGGGAATAGTTTGGGTGGTGTGTGGGTGATGCATTCTCGCTCCAGATTTGCTTCCACGCTTCCTCTACATTCCATCTTAGCTGTTTCCCTGCAAGTTAGTTTTCCTTTAGAAATCCTGCTTCTTCTAAATGAGATGGGTCAACGCTTCTTCTACATTCCATCGTGACTGTTTCGAAGCAAGTTGTCCTCTAGAAAAATCCTGCTTCTTCTTGAACATTGGTTCATCTGTATGAAAGAAGTGGTGTAAAGGAAGTGTAAGATGGCATACAATTTACATCATAATGAAGACCGAATCTGTTTTTTTTTTTTTATAAAGGATTTGATATCCTTTAGCTTGTGTATTTTATATATCTTTATATATCTTTATGTACCGTTTACAGGTTTAACAAATTCAATGCTTGACTGTCTTGTTATGAAATGTTTAGCTTAGTAAATATTTTTGGTGATTTATCTTTACAATTTTAGAACTTGTCTTTGAATCCACACAATATAGACAGTACTCATACTATGCAATTTTGAAATGAAGTGAACTTTAAAAATGAATATTTTTCATTCTTTGTATATTGTGTTTAGGTCTTTCTTGAGAATTGAATTTATTTGGTGTGATGTTTCAAGAATTAGTTTCAACTGCATTTTTTAACATTTGACAGTAGTCCTTTTGAAATATTGGTAGCTTTCACATGAACATGTCTTTTCATCCGCTTATCTGATGTTGGGTTGTTTCATAAATGGGAAACATAGGCACTAATATTATCTAAGTTTGTGAATATGCACATCATATCAAGGCATATGCGTCTTTACCCCAACTGCACCGCAAAAGAAATAGCTTATTAATGAATTATTTTCTGTGTTCATTTACAGTCTTATGTTTTTCATGCATAGAACTGACAAGCTGTATCACTGCCTGTAAGATGATCTTCTAAAAATTTCACTTTTTTTCTGTCAAGGTCTGCAAATAATGTTTATGCTATCGTTGTTTAGATAGGTTAAGTATGCTATCTTCTCAGGGTTCTGAATGAATACAAGTGGCAAGGACGGCAAAGGAAGGCAAATATATATGATCTTAATAGAAAAGAAAACTGGTTCTATATAGTTCGTTTTTTTGGGAATCAAAACCTTGTTCAGATTGTGGGTCGGAGGTGAGTAAACACTCTGAATGCTGGTCTCGAGCACGGAAAAATCCTGCCTCCCCCTTCCTCAAATATTCAAAGACGGAGTAGGGTTGGGTAGCCCGCTCGCAGCAAAAACAGACCCTTTGGGCACTGGAATTTGTTTTTCAAACCGATTTAAAAACTCATCAAATTCTTCGATAACATTGCGATGTTTCAAAGATTAAGGAAGATTAAGATAATTTTAATTGACTCTATTGCAAAATGAAGTGTTATATTCATCAGTTAGTATTTTACAAGTATCATATATAAACTTTATGAAGTTCTTTAATTCCCAATTCTAACTTTATCAGCCTTCTTGCAAATTGAGTCATAAATTGTTTTGAAAAAGAAGACACTCATGAAAACATTCACATTGCAAGTTCCACCATAATCGGAACATTTATTTGTAGATTTGTCTTCATTCTTTCAATGAGTAACTTTATCAGGTGTATAAACTTTGAATGAGATTAGTAATAATAATAAATTCCTTTATTAAAGTTAATAAATTCTTAAATATTACCTCTATAGTTGTTTTCATTATATATTTGTTTGACATTTCTTCCTCTCTGTCGCTCCATGCACACACCGACACACAAATAAAGCACATTCATGTGATTCATGCCAATTTAAAGTTTAGGTCTTGCTGATCTTCCTCTATTCCAATTTGACCACTAAGGCGGCCTAAGTGATTAGAGCGTCCGCCTCTAATGCGGGAGGTCGCGGGTTCGAAGCCAGGCCGACTCATACCAAAGACTTATAAAAATGGTACTAGCAGCTGCCTTGCTTGGCGCTCCGCATTAAGAGGTTACCGTTAGGACTGGTTGGCCTGGTATCAGAATGTGACTGGGTGGAACATGATGTCACATGTCTGCGGCATGATGCCCCAGTTCTAGTCATCACTATAAACTGCCACACTGCAGACATCATAGCGATATGACTGTTTGCGGACAACGCAGTATTATGTAGTTTTTAGAATCAGTACATTGAACATAAAAATGGCAATGCGGAATTATGTGTATAATATTTTTTAAAGGTTATCTCGCCCTAGTCCTAAAATGTAAGACGTATCACATCTTATTTATGTTTTAGTGCTACGTTTTACTACCCAAATAGTAGTCAAAGTTTCAGGAATATCTCACACACTTGGCAGCCCATACCGACAATCTTCCACAAATTTATATGTAATTCATGTACTTATTGTGCTGTTTTTATCCTGATGGAATCTAAATCTGACACTAGCAAATGGACGCATTTTCATGTTCCGTTGACATACATTTATGTTGATGTGGGGATATGATTCTTGACCGAAACGAAACAAAACGTTGCTTACAGTTCCAATAGGCATAATATAATTTTATTCGTTACGTTAAAGAACAATATTTCAATTTAACCCGATTTCGGCATTCCCGGATTTCGTCGCTTTCCAGCCAACTGAAATGTAGGCCAGCGAAACTGAAAAACAGGTCCATTTACTTGTGTGAGAATTTGAATTTCTTAGGAATAAAAAAGCATCAGTACGTGAAGTCTGACTAATACATTCTAATTTTAATTTGTAGAAAAGGGCCGATATGGGCTGCCAAGTGTGTGAGATATTCCTGAAAATTTGACTTTCGTTACGATGTCAGTCGACATCAAATCATACTACACTGAGCCGTCACCTAGGTAGTAAGACCTCGATGCCCAGAACATAAATATCGAGGACGAGGTCTTACATTGTAGAACCAATCTCGCCCGTGATCCAAACGTCATGTAGGTAAAGAACATCATGCTTTGCTTGGACGCAGACGAGACAGCCTCCCATCTCTTCCATATTCCATTCCAATTTAGAGTCCGATTACTAATGTCAACAGGAAGTTTCAATTTTTTTTAGTATCTTTATTATTTAGATAATATATCTTTTATTCATGTAGTTCCTCCCATATTTCTTTTTCTCCCTAAATTTGAAAATTATGTCCCTTTCTTTCTCACATTTATTAGGCGACTGAATTAGCTTTGAAATTGTATTATTTATGTATATATCAGGGATTGTGCTTACATATGTATCCGTAAGTATAAATGTATAATGGCTACCAGGGATACTGGGGCCTATCCATAGGTGCTTTTATCTATTAAAAAAAAAAATATAAAGTTTGCTTATTATGCAAATCTCATAATCCCAATCCCCCTTCATTTTTTGGTTTATATAAGAATTTCCACTGACTATAGTTTATACTTTGGTTCCATATAAAACGAGTGCTCTTATTTTTCAAACACATTTGTCACAAAACCCGCCATTCTGAAACTCATTCTTGAGAAATAAGGTCTTCAAATATTTATTTAGCATGACACGAACGAAACAAACTGCCCGTCAGTCTACAGGTCTAAAAAGTTCGAAAGCAGTATAGAATTCTGTGCAAATATGCTGTGACAACGAAAAATAATACATATATAATATTGACACATAACTGTGAACAAATAGAAAATTGTAATTCACTTGCAAACGGAGAATGTCGAGAAATAATGATCTTTAGGAGCTGGAAAAGTACTTTGACAATAAAATAATAGAGACAAGCGAGGGACCATTTTTACAATTTTGATACAAAAAAAGGGACACAGGAGATTGACCTGTCTGAAATACGAGCGGAAAGACGACCTGATGATGATGATGATGATGATAATGTTCGTCCTTCGGTCTCGAAGACGACCATGACTTCAGATCTGGGCTGGTTTGTGAGTGCGCAGATGGCTGGTGAGGCCAATCTGCGCTCTGAAGAGTCTAGGGCAATGAGGGCAGGGAATTGCCGGGGGCTGGATGGAATGAAGGTCGGCGCTGGCTCTGCTCTCCCTCTGCTGGCGTTTCTTGGCCTCGTTGATCCGGTGCTCTTCAAATGCAGCTGCGTCTGAGTTGATTTGGTGACACCAGGCAGCGCGGTCTTCGGCAAGCTGTTCCCAGCTGTCTGGATCAATGCCACAGGACTTCATGGAGGCTTTGAGCGTGTCCTTGAACCGTTTCTTTTGGCCTCCTCGGGAACGCTTGCCTTCAGCGAGTTCCCCATAGAATAGTCTCTTTGGGAGGCGCTCATCAGGCATACGGCAGACATGACCAGCCCAGCGGAGTTGTGACCTTCTGAGCATGGCATAGACACTTGTCATCTCTGCTCTCTGGAGGACTTCTGTGTCAGGAGTCTTGTCCTGCCATTTGATGTGGAGCAGTTTTCCGAGGCAGCGCATGTGGAAGAAGTTCAGCTGTTTTGCATGGCGACTGTACACCGTCCATGTCTCACAGGCGTACAAGAGGGAGGGCAGTACTACTGCCCGGTACACCTTGAGCTTGGTTGGCAGGCTAATTTCTCTTCTGTTCCACACAGTATTTTGAAGCTGCCGAAGGCTGCACTTGCACGAGCAATCCTGAGAGTGACCTCTTCATCGATGGAGACGGTGCGCGACAAGGTGCTGTCAAGGTAGATGAACTTGTCAGCAACAGCGAGCTTCTGTCCATCGACGGTAATGCTGGGTTCGGTGTAGGGGACTGAGGGTGCAGGCTGGTACATGATTTCGGTCTTCTTCGTACTTATTGTGAGTCCGAAGTCTGTGCAGGCTTTGGAGAACCGATCCATACTTTCTTGCATGTCAGACTGAGTACCAGCATTCAAAGCGCAGTCGTCAGCAAAGAGGAAGTCGCGGATGGTGTCTTCCTGGACTTTGGTCTTAGCCTGCAGTCTTCTTAGGTTGAAGATGTTCCCGTCAGTCCTGAACCGGATGTTGATGCCAATGTCACTCTCACGGAAAGCGTCGGTCAGCATCGCTGTGAACATCATGCTGAACAGGGTCGGGGCAAGAACGCAGCCCTGCTTGACACCGTTTGTCACTGGAAAGGGCAGGGAGAACTCTCCATCATCCTGTTCTCTGGCGATCATGCCATCGTGGAACAGTCTGACCATGGTGATGAACTTCTCAGGGCATCCGAACTTTGCCATGATCCTCCACAGACCTTCACGACTCACAGTGTGAAAAGCCTTTGTGAGGTCCACAAAAGTGGTGTAGAGGCTAACGTTCTGCTCTTGGCATTTCTCCTGGAGTTGCCTATTTGCGAAGATCATGTCCACGGTGCTCCGATCCTGCCTGAAGCCGCACTGACTCTCTGGTAGCAAGCCTTGCTCCAAGTGGACGGTCAGTCGATTCAGCAGAATTCTGGCCAGTATCTTCCCTGCGATGGATAATAGGGAGATGCCACGGTGGTTGTCGCATGCTTGACGGTTCCCCTTCCGCTTGTAGAGGTGGACAATAGAGGCGTCTTTGAACTCCTATGGAATCTTCTCCTGGTTTCACACAGACTGGAAGAGGTCAGTAAGCCTCTGCGTCAGTCGGGGACTACCAGCTGCGTAGACTTCCGCTGGGATGGAGTCAGAACCCGGGGCTTTGCCACTGGATAGACTTTTAATTGCTTTCTCTACTTCTGTGAAACTTGGCGAATCCGAGAAGGAAGCGTTGGTTAGGACCTGGGGCAGGCGAGCGATGGCTTCAGCGTTGATGGAGGAAGGACGGTTGAGGACACTGTCGAAGTGTTCTGCCCAGCGCTTGAGAATCTCTTCCTTATCAGTGATCAGCGTGTTCCCATCTGCACTGAGGAGGGGGGGGGGAAGATCCTGATTTAGTGGGACCGTAGATTGTCTTGAGCGCCTCGTAGAACCTCTTCATGTCATTGTGGTCTGCATACGACTGGATCTCATCCGCCTTCTTGCTCAGCCATGTGTCCTGCATCTGTCGGAGCTCTCTCTGCACTGTTCTTCTGATATTGGCGAATGCAGTTTTCTTAGATGTGGAGTTCGGGTCATTTAGCAGCGCTCTGTGTGTACGGTGTTTTTCGTCGAGCAGTTCTTGAATGCGATCATCGTTATCATCGAACCAGTCCTGGTGCTTGCGCGTGGTAGAGCATACCACATCGGCGGTGGTGGAGTAGACAACATCCCGAAGGGACACCCAATCAGACTCTACATCATGCGAGGCTAGAGTGATGGCTTCCAGCTTGTTGTCTAGTTCGTCTGCAAGGGACTGCTTAACTGAATCGTTTTTCAGCTTGGAGACGTTCAGTCGCTCCAGCGTCTTGCTTCCTTGAGGACGTCTAGGAGGCTGTATCCTGATGTTAAGTTTGGAGATGATCAGCCTATGGTCAGTCCAGCACTCGGCTCCACACGCTACCTTCGTCACTCTGACGTCCTGCCTGTCTTTCTGTCGCACTATGACGTAGTCGAGCAGATGCCAGTGCTTGGAGCGTGGGTGCATCCATGACGTCTTGTTGCGAAGTGGTAGGCGGAAGACAGAGTTAGTGATGAGCAGTTTGTGCGCTGCACAAGTTTCCAGCAGTAGGAGGCCATTGCTGTTACAGCTGCCAATCCCATTTTTTCCCAGCACTCCTTCCCATGAGGTGTGATCTGCGCCAACCCGGGCGTTAAAGTCACCAAGGATGATGAGTTTATCTGTTCTGGGCACGGCAGCAATAGTGGATCTCAGTTCATCGTAGAACTTGTCTTTGATCTCATCAGGGTTTGTCAGTGTTGGGGCGTAGGCGCTGACTAGTGTGGCATATCGCTTTCTTGGGAGCGGCAGTTGAACGGTCATCAGACGATCGTTGATGCCTTTAGGTGGGCCGACTGTCTTGTTGACCAGGTTGGACTTGATGGCAAACCCAACTCCAGCCTCGCGACGTTCTTCCACGCCGCGTCCAATCCAAAAGAAGGTGTAGCCTGCATTTACCTCTGATAGTTGACCTTCGTCGGCAAATCGGGTCTCACTGAGTGCTGCGATCTGGACTTTGTACCTGTTCAGCTCTCTGGCAATCAAAGCAGTCCGTCTTTCAGGCCTTTCAGTCCCGGCACGATCCATGAGTGTGCGCACGTTCCATGCGCCTAAGGTGAGAGTTGTCACCTTGATCTGTTTCTTTGTTTTCTTACCGCTGGAGTAGGATCCCCGCCAGCCGCGGTAAGCTGGCCAGGGTAAGATGAAGTAGACAATGTTTAGGACACCTTTTCTAGTCCCTTCCTCTTGCTGTGGAGGCAAGCAGTGTAGTCCTGAAGAGGACTGCTCGGACGCTCAGGTGGCTGCCGAACTCCCATGCTACTTCGGTCACAGGAAGACGACCCCATGGCCTGAGCCGCCTGCGTGCAGGGTTGTTACTACGGCTACAAGTGAATCCACACCTGCCGCTTCGCCACTTCCCCGTCGCCGCAGGACTTGCAGGATGATGGAATGGGATAATGATCTGGTGAAGTCATGACTTGCGCGTGAGAATTGGATTTCAGTGAGGAGGAGTTGCGCAGTCGTTGACCTCACTCTCTTGTCTCCGCATATCTGAGTCCAGTGGCAAGACAGAGTCGAGATGGCTGGAGACAGGGGGGATGCAGTGGATGGCCACCAGTGTCTAATGTGTCTCACTGTGCCCTAGTCGCGTTCCATGTCGCTTGCTGTAACCGCCTTTCTGCCCGTTGACCAGCTGGTGGTTCCTCCGCGCAGTCCGCCGGGTCCAGTCTTCACATGCTTAGGTAGACAAACCTAGATCACCGAGGGAAAGACGACCTACAATGTCAATGGTAATGGTTGCATTAAATGTAAGAAACAGAAACTTCGCCAAATTATGCAGAAGGGTTAAACAGAAGAGGAGACAGAAGATATATCTTGAGGCTTGTAGGAATTGAAACACTAATACCATATGGGAAATTATCAATAAGAGGAGAAACAGCAATAAGTAAAGAACCAACACCCATCCTGAGAAAAATCAAGAAGAAAACAGAACAAATACAAATATCTGATTTACTCTTGGAAATCCCACTATAAGCCACAGTTGAGCGCTTTGAAAAGGAATTTCTAATCAAAGTTACAAAGACAAGAATGGATACCCACCCGGGAAACAACAACAACAACAACAGCAAGAAAAAGAAACAGAAGATAAACCACAGAAGTAACATGAACAAGTGGCATAAGAGAAACCAAAGAAACTAGCAAGACAAAAATCAGAAATTACGACAACAGACTTGATGGAATGGATGGTAGAGATGAGAAAGCCAGGACTTTAAAAAAAAAAGCCAGAAGAAGCCTTTATAAATTAAAGAAAATGGAAACCGACGAGAGGAGAAACTATTATAAATTTGACTTTGGCGAAGAGCTAGAGGAAGAAAATGTATGCAGCGACGTTCTAAACTTATGAAGCAAAAATAAAATAAAATGAAAGATCCATAAAGGACAAAGCTCATTACAATCATGCAGATACTAGAAAATTGTTAGGCAAGTTACAGAAACCCAAACCAAAAATTACAGAACTCTCATGCAACAATAAAAAAAATCAGATATAGATATAGATATATATATATATATATATATATATATATATATATAAAGAAAAAAGCAAACACGTACCTTAAATAATTATATAGCATTTATCAACACGTAGCACAACGCTTCTATGTACACATGAAATTACATAGGGGGACTCCCTGTAGTTTTTAGGAAAATAAGATGAATAGACGCCCCACCCCCAATTTATTTATCATTGGTCCTGTGAAATCTATTGCATGTGCTATATAATTAAGTTGGTTAGAAATGTAGGACTTAGCGACCTGTATACGTTCCATCAGGTGTAGAGGAACTTATCGCCAAATTTCTATCTGTTTCTCAACTTCCTTTTATATTTGGTTGTAATTAAGTTTGACTGGATTTTTTTTTCAAACATTATTTCTGAAGCTTTCACTTGTTGTTTGATTAAACTTGGGGGAAGTCCTGGATAATGACGCATCATCACTGATAAAATTTGTGCAGTCATCTGCATGCAAAAGCGTTTTAAATCGTTTTTTTTTTTCTTTCTAAGTTTGGGATTTTAATCCCCTGTATATTGTTTAACAGCCATGTAAAGTTTTGCAAACACAACGGGTTTTGTAAACAAAGTTTTGCAAACACAACGGTTTTTGTGTTTTATTTGTTTGTCTTGTCTATGTTTTTTTAACTTGCCTTTGAAAAAGACTCATTAAGAGTCGAAAGCGCTCAGGCTAGTTAGATACTAGTTTTGCACTGTTCGCTGTCAGTTTATTGCCTTTATCTTAATCAATCCCTGCCACACGGATACCCTTGCTGGATCCAGTGCACTTAAAAGAACTGTTATTCACAATATGATTTGTATTATATATATATATATATATATATATATATATATATATATATATATATATATATATATATATATATATATATATACTACTATATATATATATATATATAAACAAAATTTCTCCAATATCCTGATATTTCTTACTATAGTGATAGAATTTCAAAGGCAAATGCTTATAACATATAAAACATGTGCTCTATTGAGATTTACTACCGGCATGTTAAATCAGTCAGTAATGTTAGTACAATTTTACAAATACGCTATCAGTACAGTAATACCCTGATATGCATTAGGGTTTGATGATGGCGGGGGCACGTCTTACTGCTTGAATAATAAAATAAAATAATAATAATAATAATAATAATAATAATAATAATAATAATAAGGACAGTAATTATTATTATTATTATTATTATTATTATTATTATTATTATTATTATTATTATTATTTAACGAGAATAACTCCTTTCGTGATGAAAGACCCATAGGCCATGTGGTCCTCAATTTTTCAAACCGGTGATGTGAAAAAATTGTCAATTACACACTCTCAGGTATTCTCGCATACATACTCACACATATTGCAAACAACTAAAACAGTTGGAAACAAGTGAAACAATTGCTACTAGAATTTCGTTACATTTTGCCCCACCCCACCCCAGTGGTGAAGAGAACAAGTTTATTCAAAGACCCATCAGCTGAGTAGTGAGTAGGGAAGATAAAGGCATATCATGCCAAAGCAGGAAATATGCCCTGGGACGATATGGGGAAAAAATTTATAGGGCCTATGAGTGCAAAGAAGGAAAAAACATCCTGGGACGATATAAGGCAAAGATGGATAGGGATAAGGGGAATGAGCAGGACAAGACCCCCCACCTCCTCCCCGGGACAATATAGGGACAAGATGTAGAGGGTTCATACACATATATGGCAAATTTTTTGAATATATCTTTTCGAGGCAAATGAGTGGCCCTGGAAAGGGCCTTTGGGTCTTCTTCTATTTTCTCCAGTTATTTCACCAGCTCCTCACTTTCTCTATGATTCGTTTCTTCTTCTTCTTTTCACGGTCTGTTATCCAATCAGGATGTCCCATGGATCTAAACTTTTCCTGTATATTGATCCAGTTTTTGTTCAGTCTCTCAAAGTCCGCTTTTTCTTTCTATTTTGTTTGTCCTTTCTCTCTTTTGCCCAGGTATCTTTGATCTTCTTCACCTCCTTGTCCAGCACCATTCTCATCATTTCTTCTGCTTTCTTTAATTGCTCTAATCCCCACTTGACAAAAGACCACTCTGTGAAATTCAATATGTCTTGCAAAAAGCACATCACTTTCTTGACATTATCAAAGGCCTGCTTCAATGTTCCCACTCTCACATACTTACGCTGGATGAAGCCTCTTAATTTCTGCACTTCCTCCTCTATCATACCTTTCCCTAGATCCCTGGCTACTTTCAGGCTGGTGACTTGACTTGTCACAAGGTCTTTGGTGACTGGATACCTCCATTCCTGTTCAAACCTTTCCACCGCATAGGCTGTGTCCACCATCCAATACCAAATGTCTTTTAATTCGTTGAACAAATCCATTTTTCAATGTGTTGACTAGTCAACTCTGGGTAGCCAGACTGACGACCGCACCGATTTATATATTTGAAGCACGGACGTGAAGGAAAATATCCCTTACAATAATTTCACATATTATATAATATCCACACAGAAGGGAAGAGAAGAAAAACACACCATATCTACTATCCAAAACCCCAATATCTACTATCCACACAGAAGGGAAGAGAAGAAAAACACACCATATCTACTATCCACACAGAAGGGAAGAGCAGAAAAACACACGATATCTACAGTCCAAAACCCCAATATCTACCATTCACACAGAAGGGAAGAGAAGAAAAACACACCATATCTCCTATCCAAAATCCCAATAGCTACTATCCACACAGAAGGGAAGAGCAGAAAAACACACCATATCTACAACCCTGCCGCACCGATTATTTTTCTCATTTTAATAGGTAACAAGTGTCCTACCTTCGGGCTCAAAGGTATTCCTGTTGTTGGCAGTTGAATTGAGTTATTATTTCAAATAATTTATTTTCCCTGGAGACTTCATCTATTGCTAATCAAAATTCTTGGACAAAGACATTTGTTGGAAAATATTCGGAATCCTAAAGCCGATATTGGTGATTCAACAAGGAACTGTTGGCACGACAACAAAACAGGTTATAGAAGACGTCATCGCCTTCCATCTTGGAACTTCATCGGGATTCGAACTTTGATTCAATTAGAACTTTTTAGTGATAGGACTTATATTTTTAAATTCTAGGATTAATTTTTGGATTAGATTCACAAACCGTAAGTCCTTTTTCATATTTTTACCTTGTTTTCTAGGGAAATAAATTATTCTGTTAAAATTTACAAAGCTTGTTGTCTTTTCTTCGTTACTTTGTACGAACCTAGACACGTAACAAGAGTAATCGTTTTCGAAAATGGAGTTTGACTGTGACTTTCCCTTTGGTGAATGGAATATATTGTCCCAGATCTCCTTTTATAGTAATGTTGACAGTGTCGAAATACGACTTACTGACAGGCAAATAGTGAGGATGTACAAATTCGAGGTGAACGTGTTTCCACCTTCCTCGTGAGTGGCAGAATCCACTTTGAAAGAAATGTCAGGCAGTAACGGTACGGAGGTGTGTCCCACCACGTTGTACTCCACCACATCTGAGTACACAAATTCAGTCCTTGGTTCATTTCTACAGAGAATCGAAAATATTTCACAAAATCCAAGTTGCTGGTAATGGCTGGTATTTCGTTTTTAATCTTGATCAACTTGGGGTCTCCACCCAAATTGTCATACAATTCAGGACAAAATGTAACGGCCAACAATTTGTCCTCTGAAAATTTCATCAGCAAGCGACGAGCTATTTTGTCGTACTCGATCGTGACACTTCTTCTGGTTTTCTCCAAGGCTTTGCCAAATGCTGACTCGAACCTGTCAGCAATTGCGTTCACCAGACGTTTACCGCTAAAATAATAGCCTGCAGGAATGGTGAACAGATAGGTGGACAGTTTAGTTTTGGGGTCCTGTGTTTTCATAAAGTCACCTGCAGTGGTGCGTTCATCCAATTTTTGTTGCACTTGCTCGTCATGACCTTCCACCGTAAAAGTGTTTTGATTTTCAATGATGTTTTTGATTTGTGTAGGGTGAATCATTTCCACTAAAACCACTTCCCAGTGGGCTTTGTGATCCAATTGGATGGCCTGCGGTAATTTGGCCGTGTAACAGCACAAAGTATTGTGGGGAAACACCTCCATGAACTGTCACTGGGTAAAATTGGTTGTTCATAACTCCAGAGTTATGGTGACCAAGGGATCGCTGGAGGTCAGAGGAGTATCTGAAAGAGGATTGTTGTGATTGTTATGGTGACTGTTGGAAGGGTGACTGACGTTGGACGCAAGGCTCCCATTGTTCCCGTTAGAGGAGTATTTCAGGGACGGATTGGGGAGAAGGTAACCAATGCAACTGCTCAGTTAAATGGTCCACAATTGTCTGTCGCCTTGTTGCAAACTCAAATTGACAATGGCAGCACCGATGACACAATACACCACAAAGATCTGGCAGAGAAAGACGATTTGCATTTTAGGCACACGTTCTCCACACCACACACACAAGGGTTGCTTTTGTAGATCTTGCAGAGAAGAACTGGGGGAAGGAGTGGTTACTGCGGTAGCTGAGGCTGTGTTGAAGGGCATGATGGTCACTTCTTTTTATAGTCGATGATTTGCCAAGCGTCGATCCAAGAGTCAATACTGGGCGGATATCATTTCCAACGTCCTTTGACTTCTTTGACACGTCGTTTTCCCACTTTTCGGGTTCTTCGATCGAGAAAGCTTTCGATGTCGTACACTTCGTCTTCGTTTTTGGTCACACGTTGTAACTCGGGCAAGTAAATCGTTCCTTTTAACTCTTCCCCGTTCATGTCTTCCAATTTATAGACGGGAGGATGACGGCCACGCACACGCTCGGTGACACGAAAGAATTCGATGGTCCAGTTGGGTAAGTAACCTTTATTGAAAGTGCTTTTGGTTTGGCCAATGCGCACCGAATCTCCTGCTGCCAACACTCCACCTTTCTTGGGGACAGTCACTATCGGGGACGTACCAAACAGGCGTTCGAAGACGGTAACTACGTTGTTGGTAGTCACTTCTTGGGGGGCACTTTCGATGCTGCGATGGTAAGATTGGTTGTACGCTTGGACTAGGTGTGGCAAAATGTCGATGTACTTGAGAGTCTGTTGATGCGTAAAATATTTCCACATGCGTTCTTTCAAGGTGCGTTGAAAACGTTCCACGATGCTGGCTTTGGTTTCGGGATTCTCAGTGGTGAAAAAATGAATGTCATGTTTCTTCGATTCTTTTTGGAAAGCTTGGTTCAGAAATTCGGTGCATTTTGTCAGTTTTCCATCGAAGAGGGTGACGACCGCTTTGTTTCAACATCAGTTTGAGGGCTCGCACTAACTCACTGCTCGATTTGGAAGTCAATGGCACGACCCAATCAAATTTGGAAAAGACGTCGATGACACAAAACAAACATTTGTAACCACGATTGTAAGTGGCCAAATAAGAGACATCGGCTAAATCGGCTTGCTATTGATGATTGATGCCCTCCACTCGGGTGCGACTTCTGGAAAATTTTCGTCGAATGGGTTTGTGTAAGGTGTACGTGGCTTGTTCTTGCAACCAGCGTTGCACTTGAGGTAAACGAACACTTTTCAGTCGAGTTTTGGCAGCACGATACAATTTCTGAACTCCTCCGTAACCTGCGGGATGTGATGGATCGTAGGAAATGCTGGCTAACACCCTCTTCATTTTTTTAAAATAAGTAATCCACTCGTCGCTGATGGTACTCTGAAGTGGTTTAGAAACAGCTTTACGTGTCCGATGTGCCACAGGAGTAGAAGTCGAAGGTAATTTTGGTGGTAGTGGCGGTGGTGGTGGTAATGGAATAGCTTTGGTCTTCTTTTCTTTTTTCACTTCTGCTTTCCCTTCTTTCTTTTTCACTTCTGTCGAAGATGGAGTGGACATCATCTTTTTAACCCAAGCTTTAAAATCTTCTCGTTTTGGTGTAGGGGAAAGGGTCAACAAGGACGCTGCAATCTTACTAGGGATGGGAGCTGCTGACGGTATTTGAAAGACTTCTCTTGCCTCTTCTTCCTCAGGCAACCGTGGGGCTGCATCTGTTTTGACTGTTGGAGGTTGTGGTGAACTTTTCATCAGGGCCTTAAAATCTTATAGATTGGGTAGAGCTGTTTCGTCTAAAGCTTTCTGGTGAAAGAGTTGCAGTCGGTCCAACAATTGACCGTACCTTTGCAATTTTTCCGTTTCTGACAAATCGCTGCGATCCATCAATGATTGCAATTCG
>JAECUM010033881.1:0-31618 GCA_016617855.1 Megalonaias nervosa
GTACTAAATGACGTCGTGTTCTAGAGACTATGTGGTAACGTGGTTTACGGTAATCTTATTGTCGATATCAGAAGTATAAAAAGGCTTTAAAAAGTGGAGGGGGCATCTTACCATTTTCCCCCTAGAAATGAACATTTCTAATTAGTCACTTTTAATCACTTTCTCTACATGTTACTAGTCGAAGAGGGTTCAAAGTATGCTTCTAGTATGTTGAGAAAACACACACGCAGAAAATGACCCCAAATAAAGTTTGTATCTGCTGTTCGTAATATTGTACTTTCATCTAACAATCTTTAGTTTACTCTTATGTCCTCCAAATGGAGCAAAAATGCTTATTTGGAATACCACATAGATGATTTAAACATATGGTAACATGTTGTAGTGTCCACTGTAAAGAAATACAAAATTACATTGGACAACTTTTTAATTTTCTTTTTCAGTTATATCAATACTATTCAGGTTTTATGTCGGAAAATAGCACGAGTTGGAAAGATAGAGGACGGCGGTAAAGAGGTGTGTACAGACGAGCCATTCTGTCCCAGACCACCCTGTATGGTGTATTCATTTGGGTAAGAGTCATGCTTCACATTTCAAAGCTGTATCAGGAATCAATATAATACAGAGGACCAACGAATGAAAACGATCTCGAATGCTACTCAGCCTTTCTTGTCAGGTTATTTGATACTTTTTAACTGTGGACTGTGTTCAAACATTGTCGTTGCGGTGCAAATTCAACATGTTGTATCAAGGGCACATTATTCATAATTCCCATGTTATCTGCTCCACGCCTTAAGTACTATCTGTGCGTGAGGTCATAAACAATGACCTCTGATGTGACACAACATTAGATACAATTTAGGCTGTTACGACGCAATGACTCTTGTATCATGACTTTTATGTTGAAATTATTGACATGCCAGGAGCAGTAAAGCATCACAT
Organism: Megalonaias nervosa; assembly: GCA_016617855.1. Lineage (NCBI taxonomy): Eukaryota > Metazoa > Mollusca > Bivalvia > Unionida > Unionidae > Megalonaias > Megalonaias nervosa. The sequence continues at coordinate 940 of JAECUM010033881.1, forward strand.
TATATTTTATTTCACATCAAAATACTGCGCATTAAGTGACACAAGTTTCGTTTATCTCTTTAGATTGATTACGTACTGGTCTCTGTCTCCAAGATCTATGTAACGGTAATTTCAATATATAGATGATAAAGCAATTGCGAGTGCTTTCATTGATTTTACGTTGAACCCTCCCAAGACAAAGTAACTAATTACCGTGTAGTGTCCCAGTAACTTACATCCTTTAATTGACTTCCATTTTTTCTTCAATATGAATTAGTGCTTTTTAGCTTTCTTCCGAGTGCGGATTGCATTAAAACCCCATGCAGACCAATTGCCCTGAATTAACTAAATCGGACTAATATAATGCATCGTGTACCAACATTGCATTCATATACCCTACACGTTGGTTTCTGTTTCCTCCGTCGACTTATGCTATGGTTAATTTTAGCCTTATAGCGGTTTGCGGCAATAACGACGTCTCTTGTTTTATTCCATCTAACTTACTACACTATGAATTAACAAGGAAAGCCGTATTGTGATCGTAGTTGAGTGTGTATTTCCTTGTCTATGTCCGCAAATACTTGCGTATTTTCTCGTTGATTAAACTATGCGTTTGACTCCCCAGGTCTTGCCACATTTGTGAATATACCACAGTAGGGCAATTATTTATCTGTTCCTAATGTTTCTGTTGTCGCCATTTTGCCTGCATTTGTATGGAATAAATGAAATCAACATCAGGACATATATCAAAACAAAATCAATACCAAACCAACAAACAAAAAAGAAAAACAAAATCCCCATCGTACTCACCAGCCAAGAAAGGAATAGTATGAGGTTGTTAAGATTCATCCGCAAGAGGACATATCCATTTGCATTTAAAAATAATTTAAATGAGCAAGCCAATTCATTACCTTACAAGTATAAACAAACATTATGTTCTGTCGCATCATTTTGCATAAAACAAAAAGGAGCAACAAGAATAATGTGAATGTTCTTGCATGGTTGAATCAATGTAGTACGTATGTATTATTTATATGTATAATGAAGACGTTAATAATTCTTCACGGGCTTCGTTTCTCTACTGTCTGTCCCTTTCTCTTCTTGTCTGTCTATCTCTCTCTCTCTCTCTCTCTCTCTCTCTCTCTCTCTCTCTCTCTCTCTCTCTCTCTCTCTCTCTCTCTCTCTCTCTCTCTCTCTCTCTCTTTGTATATCTATCTATCTATCTATCTATCTATATATAGGGGATTTTGCGTCGTTAAGATAATGTTTTCTTTCAGCTGTGTTTTAACACCTACACTTTGTAAGTGAGAAGCATTCTGCATCCACATAACGGATTTGGCAGTATTGCATGATATTTATTGTTGCTATAGTTAAACCCTTTGCACACGTTGATATTTAATATATTTGTTTTATTACTTTTGATGCACGTATATTTATTTTATTTTAGCATGCGTAATAACGGTGAAACCTACAAGCATGCTGAAAATGTTACATTCTACATGATTGGCCTTGATGCAAAAAGTGCGGTCTTACAAAATCAGTGGAAAATGAAAACATCAGAACAATGTTTAGTTGGTACATTTAGTGATGAAACTCGATGTTCAAATAAATCCCATGTATTGGAGAAATGGAGCTGTCTTCTTGGTCTGAGGAGATAGATAAGCACACGGGTAATAGTCTTGAGAAAGTGAAAACCGTGGAAAGTATTATTTTTGCAATTAGTTGTGATGTGTGCATATTCTTTGCATACCTACGCATGAATTTACTTCATTAATGTATCTAGTGCTATTTAAAGATGGAGCAATATTTACTGCTGCGAAAATGTTTACATTTTGAATTTGTCTTAAGCCTAAAACTGATGTGTCCACAACTTTTCAGGTTGTCCTAAGCAGAAGGTGTTCGCGCTTTATTACAATATTCTGTATCTAATACACGGTGTATTTATAATGTAATATGACTGCGTTTAGATACTTAGTCGTTGTATATGCTTGGCTTTCGTTTTGTTCTATTTGTCTCTTGGCTGTAGATCAATGTATACTTTCAGAGACCAATTAACATTTTAAAAATAGACATCGATGGTTCCGAATGGACTTCCATACTCAGATGGAGAGTTCTGGAACATTACGCTCAGTGCATCAAATGCAGATAGAACTACACGGGAACGGGACCCAGCACACTTTGAAGGTGCTACGTATGCTGTACGAAGATGACTTCCGGCTTTTTATGAGGAATAGGAACGTAATTTGTAAATATTCCAGAGCAGGACTTGTTAGAGCAAGGACGAGTTTCATTTAAGTTGCAATAATTAGAGTCATTTCCCAACCCGAAAATGTGGCTGAAAGTCGACATACGAGCAACCTTTAGGCGACCGCGGTTGCCTAAAGGATATATCTAGTGTCGCCCATAAGTCAAACAAGATTTTCTACTGTTTATGTGAAAATAAAAGTGTGGTAGCCACTTGATATATATATATATATATATATATATATATATATATATATATATATATATATATATATATATATATATATATATATATATATATATATATATATATATATATATATATATATATATATATATATATATATATATATATATATATATATATATATAAATGACATAGTAATAAGGTTAAAACTTATTTTTAAGTCAACTTTATTTAAAAGAATACGTAGATCTTTACATTTTAAGTTTTATATATATATTGACGGTGCGACCTTTCGGCGACATCATGTATACTACGTGTATCTTTGTTGATAGCGTGTATGTTTATATCAGTAAAATAGATTTTAAGGTCATGTTTGATCATCATCGTTCTTATGTATCGAACCGTAAGCATAGATAATGAATAACATAGCCCCACATATTAGATATTTTGCCCACTTCTGGGTTTAACCTCCGAAGTAATACCTTCGAGCATGATGCGCATGCTTCTATATAGGCCTAGTCAGCTTCCGGACAAGACGTCTCGATATTCTCACAAATAATCGAAGGTTGCAGTTACGTTACGGAAAGTGCATTGTAATTACTGTAAATGTAATGCAGGGATTTGTATACGTAACAGGGATGTAGCAGTGTAGCCAGTAAGAGGAATATTCCAAAGTATGGAAGAGGTTGGCTGAGCGTGCAATTTGACTGACTATGTTACTGTTGACAACAGTGTTGTTTGTACTGCAATATTCCGTCAATAACTCCAGTTGCAAACTAGGCTAAAATAGCACTCAGTGACTTGCATAATTCTTAGATAGAGTGCATGCTGTAGGACTAGATTAAAGATTGGATTTTGATATAATCTACATGCAATTTAGGTGCTGGAGATACTGCAAAATGCCACACCACTATAGGGGTGGAGGTGGGTCTCGTATTGTTGCTAAGGGCATTTTACCTATAAAGAATATCGGGTACAGATAAAATACCCCAGGACAACACCCACCTCCTATCTCCTAAAAATAAAAGGTAGGACATAATTCCCTCCCCCAGTATACGTTTATCCCCTTTTAGTTTTATTTTTAGCCAACACAAATAGACATCTTTGTGTGTCGCCATGGACCATTTGATTCTGAAGCTTTGTATGGGTCTCCTTTGAGTCGATAAATGAAATGTTTGTGTGCGTGTTAGATGCCAGATCTTTACAATAACAGACACAGAAATTAAGATGCCTAATTATATCAGGATTTATTGCATGCACGTCTTTTTCACCTCACTTTTATAAGCATCGTTACACACTGTTAGTACATTGCATTAAATCCTTAAGCTGTTTTTTAACACTTGCAATTTATAGTGTACCATATCTGTTGGAAATAAAGCATTCCTAGCACAGAGATGGACTAAGAATTGAGTTTACGTATTTGACTATTAGTTTGTGAAGTACATAAAATCTAAGCCATAACAGTATTGTATAAACATGAAATTCCATCATTAAATTAAATATTCATATTTCCAGTTTCTTTTTTCTTCTATCCCATCTCAAAATAGGTTAGTATATTTCTGACAGTTTAAAAAGTTTAAAAAAAGCTTGTTCTGGGGGAGGGGATTATATCCTAACCTTCATTTCTTTGTGGGTATTTTATCCTACACCCAAATATCATATGGGTTATTATATATAATTTGTCAGTAAATTGTGAGCAACAACTATGAGTGTCTGTGGTGCTAGGAATGATAAGGTTTCTCATATGTCAGAAAAATGGCAACAAAAATTTAGGTTTTAAGAAGAGGGAATTTTGTACACTTAATCCCAATTATACAATGTAAGGCGTCCACCCTAATATTGATGTTGTATTGGTCTTTCTTACAAAATGAACAGTGTTGAGTAGCATGTTCCCTGGTTGACTGACAGGGTAACTAGATGTCAGATTTTCAAGAATATCTCTCACACTTGGTAGCCCATATTGACACTTCTCCATAGATTAAGGTATACTTGCTAGTCTGACTATGCTTACTCTGAAGTCTGTTTTCTGATGGAGACCGCTGCGGTGACCTAAGTGGTTTTAGGATCTGACTCGGATGCTGGAGGTAGTGGGTTTGAATTCATGCTGGGTTATACTAAAGACTTATAAATGATAATAGCAGCTGCCTCACTTGGCGCCCAGCAATAAGAGGTTAGTGTTAGGACTGATCGGCCTGGTGTCAGGATAATGTTACTGGGTGCTATATGTCTCTGGCATGATGTCCTATTGCTAGACATCACTATAAACTGCCACACTGCAGACATCATAGCAATAGGACAAAAATGTTAAAGCTACTTTAAAAATGCGAATCACACACACACACACACACACACACACACACACATTTCCTGATGGAATCAAATTCTCACGGAAGCAATTGGATGCGTTTGCAAGTTCCGTTTATATAAGCTTTACTTGGTTGAAATATGAATATGTATGTGGATGCCAAAGTAAGTTGTAGTTGGGTATCAATGCCCATATGAACATTTTTCAGACACTGGCCCAGGGCTGGTGACTTTTTATATACAAAAATCACAACCTCTGACTCCAATTTCCATGTCCTAAAAATTGCCCTATTTTCTAAAACTATTATTTGTCACACAACATTGAAACTGCTATACTTCAAATATGAAAAGAAATCAATGACATCATATTACATTGACTTTTGTATTTTTTCCAGTCTCAAACTATTTCAAGTAAAGCAATGTTTTCCACCAGGTCCTGATGTTAGCCATTTTCAAAATGGTATATAGTAGCAAGTTATTGTTACTACCTAGGTGACACCACCGCTACTGGTCCATCAATCGGATTACCTTTGTAGTTTCCTTCGATCAGAAACAAAGAAAACACTTCCTTGATTGAATTGTGAAGCTAAAATTTCTTTAATTATGTAAAGTATGTGTTGCTGTATGCCTGGGTAGTATTAAATAACAGGAAAATAAATAGTAAAAGTACATATTGAAAGAATGATAGGTCTAGTCAGAACATTTATCATTTTAACAACTCCCTTGTCTAGTATGGAGTCAAAATTGCCATCAGAAATACCTGTCATTTGCTTTATATGGTTGTAATTTTAGAACTGGTATTCTTTCAAAACATGCATAAGTACTATTTATCCAATATATGTGTATAGTGTATTATCTGCTTGCAGTCATGGTTTTGAAAAGGATGTGCTGGAAATAAATATGATTAAAAGAGTCATTCTTTAGGTGTTTATTTGAGTTCAGAATATATTGGCTATAGATGCGATGATGATCGTTCACTTCAAATGCGGCTCATACAAATGTTTCTCAAGAAGCTCCAATTTGAAATGGCATTTTTTTTTAACCCTTTGACCATTTCAGTTCTCAATGTTCATTTCTATGAAAGTCAGTGTACTTGATATCCATCACTTGACGGTTATAGGCTTTACACACAAAATACATTTCTGTGCACCAGTGCAAAAAAGTTATCCTTGAATTTGAAAAAGATACTGGTAGTCGTGGTTTTCATCAAGGAGTGATTCTCCCTCTGGGGAAATAGATGTCTACTTTTAAGTTTCGAATATGGCACAGAGACAGGTGACATTATTTGATTCATTGACTAATATATTGACATACCTTCCACAGTGTGAGTTATATTTACAAAACCATCTGGTGACGCATCCAGAAGTGGAAAATCTTTGGAGACTACAGGTCCACAGGGCTGTACTAATTTCACAGAGTCCTCCATATACCTCTGTACAGTGACAACCTTATGTTTCTACCCATGTTCAATAGGTGCGGACTTTACATTTGTGACAACATTAAATGATCTGGCTAACTTGGTGCTATCTGTTCTGTTTGGTGACTTTCATATTCAACAAAACAATTCCTAGACTGAATTGTGAGGTTAAAATTTCTTTAATTATGCCAAATATGTGTTATAGTGTGCCTAGGTGGTTTTGAATGACAGAAAAATAAGCAGTAAAAGAGTACATATTGAGAGAAGAATAGGTCTAGCCAGATATTTAAAATTTTCCAAATGAACAACTCAGTAAATATTTGATACAGTAAAACCTGTTTGTAAACCAATATATACATTTATTATGTTGTTTGTTTTTTTTTTTTTTTTTAACTTCTACTGGTCAGATAGGTCTTTTCAATAAGTGTTGTTGTCTCGCCCTAATAGGCATTCTTCGGTGCATCTTTTGCGCATACATTATCTGTCGCTTCAGCTTCCGTGGGCTACCTATTCATCAGCTGTCAAAGAATGCCTGTTGCAAAAACCTGCAAGTATTGTTATATTTGTAGCAATTTCAGAAGGAAGGAAGTAGATAGGAAAACAATATCATTGCACAGATTTCCTGCAAGATGTAAAATACATAGAGTTTGTCTTCAGTGGTCACGGCTACTACGGAAAGATTTCACTTACACAGGTAACAACCAAATGTGTTCCGATCATTTTTTGAGTAGAAATGGGTCGTCAAAAGAGCATCCAGTGCCTTCAGTTCTCCTGAACAAGGTGTTTCAAACGTCAGTAAGTGGCTGCATTGAGTACTATCATGCTCCATCCATTTTAAACGAGATGTGGGAAGGATTTGTTCTTATTCTGTGGTTTTTAATCAGTTGTAATCAATTGCATTGTGCGTGCTTTTAAACAGTCATATTCCATATTTAACTTATTAAGTGTACTTCACACTGTGATGTGTTACATACAGATGTTCAGAGATAACACAAATGGTGCATTTGCATGTTATCTGCTACTGCATTGTAGTTTAATTTGATGTTGTATCGACCTTTATCAACTGTTGTATTGTCTTTAAATCTGCTGTTGCCATTGGCACTGTAATGTCTACAGGTGCGCAGTTACACTATAAATATGGACTGTCTACCCATCCAGTACTTAAAGAAAATGCTGTAACTTACACCAGCACCAACATTTAATTGTGCATGCTTCATGTATATGTAAATATTAATTAACTGTTTAAAAAAATATGTTTATATTTGTATAATTATTTAATTTCAGAATCTGAAGTGTGAAACCTTGGAACTTGCCAATAGTGACTTTCAACTAAATGAAGGTATGGAACAAGGTGACATTGCTGAACAACAGAGTGATGACAAGGATGATTCAAATAATATTTCCGAACCATTTATAGCAAAAACTGAATCACCTCTGGACACCTATACATTTACATGATTATTGTGGACCAGTAAATTTAAAAGATATTGCCGCCAGTCATACTAACAACCAATCAACACAAACCAATACCCTACTGAAGATATATACTTCTACACAGTGTGATTTTAATGAGATGTCACCTGAATATGGCACTCCTGTTAACAAAGCGACAACTGTAGATTGTGGGATACAGGTTAATTCCCCTGTTTTAACATTTGAGGATATTGAAAATGATGGCCAAAAAAATGCAATTTTATACTGGAGTTCCAAATTCAGCTATTTGCAAGGCATTATTTGATGAAATTAAGGATGATGCTACAAGTCAGACAGCTCGTTATGGTGCTACAAGTGGAAAAGGACGTCCAAGACACTTGCGTCAGATAGATGAGTTTTTTCTTGTCTTGATGCGATTGAGACTAGGCTTGTTACTGGAAGATTTAGCCAATCGATTTAACATTGGAATGTTGACATGTGGAATGAATTTTAATAAGTGGATTGACTATTTGTATATACAGTTAGATATTCTAATCCAATGGCCTTCAAGACGTGCTGTTGATGAACATATGACACTTTTTTTCAAGGAAAAATATCCAAATTGTAGGGTGATAATTGACTGTACAGAGTTATGCATGGAAACGCCTAGTTCCTTACAGCACAAATCTTTGATGCACAGTGATTGCTAGTCACATATCATATCACATGGAAAGGGCTAATTGGAATTAGTTCAACCGAGGTTGCAACATTTGTATCAGATTTGTGGGCAGGGAGTGCAAGTGACAAACAAATTACTAAGGACAGTGCCCTGGTTGACATGTGTGAACCTGGAGATGCCAATATAGCAGACAAAGGATTCCTTATTTCAGACATCACAACCCCAAAATGTGTCCATCTCATCATCCCTCCGTTTAAACAAAAGAAAAAAACAGTTCTCCAAAAGAGAAGTGCAAAAAACACGAACAATTGCAAATTTGCGTATCCATGTTGAGAGACAGATGGAAAGGAAAAAAAAATCATATTCTTAAAACTGTTATGCCTATAACTATGTCACAATAAGTAACAAAACTATGGAAGATATATACACGATTAATAAATTTACAGCCACCACTTTGCAAAGGAAATTCGTATTATTATACTTTAATTTAGATGTATTACAGCAGTCTGTTATGACCATGGCATTACTTTCAAAATTTTGTGGCAATCATTTTGACTGTTAAAAATACCTGCCTATATAACGCATATTTAAAACTCATTAAGTAAACATGCCAACTGCAGTTTTAATAAAGAAAACATTAAACTTTTCAGCCCATATTGTTGTGTAACCTTTTATTCAAATCTCATTGAGTGGATAAATTACTCGAAATGTCACCTTATGCCATTAATTTGACAATAACTTTATTTCTCTTTCTCGTCATCACTGACCGACTGGTAGAGAGGGGCACCTCTAAGCACACGTGTTGTGTACATTTCAGGAATTATTCCTTTCAAAGTCCAAACCACAAAATCACACCAATCTTTGCCCTTAATGGCCATTTGTTTTTGCACTTGAAAATTATATTCATGCTTCCTTTTTAAGATTGCACTGCCATGGAGGTCTAATGTGCAGAAGAAATCTGAATCTTGGGCACATTCACTTGGAGATTTAAATTTTCATCTGTCGGATGCTGGACACTTTATTTCCAGTAGCCTTGAGGAATCTTGACAACAAGGATCATGAACAACTCCATCAGGACTTGCACCCAAATGGGGAAAAAGTGTTAGCATAAAGCCCACACGGCGTCACATGAAGATCTGGATGAGATTGTGTCATGATATTGATGCAAGTTATCCAAGCTGCAGGTTCATGATCCCTACCCCATTTAACATACTTGTTATCAAATGATGTATAGCCCGTGATAACTTTTACTGAATTGCCTGGTCGAGTAGTTTCTTTACGCATTACCACTTGGCCAAACTTTGAACGTATAATTTTACCTTTGTGGTATTCCGTGCATCTATTGTTAGTATGCTGGCCTCTCATTCCAAGTTCTATTTTGACACATTGTTCTTTAGAATAGGATACGTTTTAAAGTGATTATGGAAATGAATTGTGGCGCTTTCAGAAGATAAATATGTTTTGTCAGAAAGCATTAAGTCACTGTTGTCGTTGAGTGCTGGTATGCTATCTTCTTCATCCTTGATCTTCTCAAACTTGGTTAACGATCCAGGGACTTTGGCTTTAAAAGATTTTGTCTAAACCTTTCAACATTAACAGTTGGTTTTAAACTCCTCAATATTATATAGTGAGTGGCAGAAGGAAAGGTCCTTTGATTTATTAGGACTAAGACGTTGTTTTCTGGGATTATTCCATTTTGATTTGGCAGAAGTCGAAGCATTAGTTCCATCTTTGTTCTTTTCAGATATATCCACCAGTGCATATAACATTGCCCCGATATTATTGCAGGTTTCACCCAGACTGAAAAAAGCAAAGTCAAGAAAAAGAACTGGTGTACAAGGTCCCTCACTGTTATATTTGTATAATTAAATATGTATTGTAATAAGTGATTAAATTTAACCAGGGGTAGGGTAGGGTGGTGGTATGTTGGAAATGCATAGCCATATATTGTTTCTATTATTCCAATTTATTTTCTAATTATAATTAATGAAGTATGATACACATTGTATAATTTTTTTTAAACAATATATTTGGGTATTTTTTTAATCCTGGAACTTGGATATTTAAATAACTTAACCAAAAAAGTACCGGATATGCAGATTTATATTTTAAGCCAATTTGAGAAGATAGGACAATGTATGTCCTTTTTTTCTATAACCAAAAGATTTGTGTGGCATCCGGGCTTGATATTAACTTTTAATAAAGCAAGCATAACAAGACAAAATATATAAAAATGAAATAGTCACCCAGCTGTACAATTGCAATCTGCTGAATTCACATGTCCAGTGACTTTGGACAGACTGCCCCATACAGTATAATCCTTCTTAGCACTGTTTGGTAGTGACGGTATCACTTGACATCTCACGTAACAATGTGAACATTCCTCCGAAACATTGTTAAATTCAACATTGTGGAGTGCAGGTCTTGACAAAACACTTCACTCTTCAACTGTCGCTTTGTCTTCATTGTCAAAATTAAATAATTGCAAACGTCATTGTCTGTAAAATTAGGGATGTTACACAGATCTTTTTTCGTCCAATTATTCAATGATGACGGCGATGGCATTTTCTCACCAAGAGGAGTGACCAGTTTCTCGGTTGTCCTTGAATTGTGTCCCTGCTGATCGTCTTGAAACACAATTTACATCTTGTAGGCCCAATGCTTCAATCCCCATCGCTCACTTGACTAATTCGTCTTTTCTCCTACTAACATTCTGCCCATGCTGTCTCAAGTAAGATTTAAGTTCGGGATTTTACACCTTTCCAAAGCGTCATCATTTAAATATCTCATTGTAGCGAGTGATCAAAATTGATAAACATTGCCCCAGGAAGTTGATTAAGTGATGACAGCACCCCCTATCTTAGGGGAGTAGGTAATTTATTGAAAAGGCCTATACCAGAAGAGCTTTTGATGGTCTTTTCGCTGTCTTCAGTAGTACATTGTTTGTGTGTGTTAAGACAAGTTTGTTGTCACTGCTTTTCCTTAACTACTTATAGGATTGCATGAAACTTTACAAACAAATTCATCAAAGGGTCTAACAAAATGGTGCTGCTCAGACATCCAATATGGCCACCAAAGTGGCCATCTTAAAAATATTATCACCATTCCCAAATGGATGGTCGTATCATCATTCTATTTTCACTAAAAGACTTCACATGATATCTAGCTGGTCCTTAGTAATGAAAACAATATCACCAATATGGCTGCCACTGACCATCTTGAAATTCTTGATGTTGTTACTATTCCTGAATGAACGGGCATATCAACATGTGGTTTTCACTAAACGAATTCTGCTGCAGGCAAGTTGGTCCTCGATAAAATGGTGCCAGTCTGACTTCCAGTATGGCCCAAATGACAGCCATCATGAAAATCTTGTTAGTGCTACTTCTTCTGATTCGAGGTCGATATCAACACGGGGTTTTCACTAAGAGACTTTGTATAATGTCTTGTTGGCCCTAACTAAAATGGTGCCGATCTGATATCCAATATTGCCTCTACATCAGACATCTTGAAAGCCTTGTCTTCGCTACTTGAATGGATGGTCATATGAACATGGAGCTTTAACTAAAAATCCTCATGGGCATAAATGACAATGGTACTGATAATAAGTTCAGTATGGCCACTACAGTGACCATTTTTCAAATATTGTTATTTCTAGTCATCCTTTATGGATCGTTGTGTCATCATGGGGTATTTACCAAAAGACTTCTTAAAATGTCTAGCTGGTCCTAAATAAAAACTGTTCCGATCTGACATCAAGTATGGCCGCCATGGCAGCTATCTTAATTTTTTTGCTATCGCATCTCTACTTAAACAGAAAGTAATACTGACATGGGGTTTTCACCATATGCCTTTGTATGATGTCCAGTTGGTCTTAAATGAAAACTGTGCTAAGCTGATTACCAAACTCTCCATCACTACAGGGCTTATCATTGGAAAAGTACAGTACATTTATTGGGGGCCCCGAGTGGCCGAGTGGTCTAAAGCGCTTTCCGTTACGGATCACTGCCATCTCACCTCTATCTGCGTGGGTTCGAGTCTCGGATTCGGCGAATGTGGATATGTGAGAAAGCTTGCCAGTAGCTTCTCGTGGGTCGGTGGTTCTTTCCGGGGATTTCCCAGTTTCTTCCTCCACCATTAATACTGGCCGCCATGTATGGCCTATCGTGTGCTGAAAAATAGCGTTAAGCCCAACAACAACAGCAACAACAGTAAATTTATTTGCTTGATATATTTAACAGTTGAAAGTGTTCTCTGTTCTCATCGGGCTCAAAATTACAGTAGCATTCCCACTGCACTATTATTTTAGCCTTGTGACATTTTAGAACCGTCTGTTACACCTGAATGTTTCCTGATATCCATTAAAAAGTAATCAGTTAATTAAACACCCTATCGACAAATACTAAAACCCCATCATTCAAATCACGCCTTTTCTTTTCTTATATGTGTGATCATTAATATGATCCAGGATAATTGCTTGCTCGCTTAGCCACTACATGTATCTGTTGTACCTGTCTTGGCCAGGCTTCTGGTGAATGATCTTTGTTTTTGGATTTTCACTAAAATAGTCACATGATTCGCCTGCCATGATGGAGTCCACTGGTATCATATATTATATAGCTCGGTGATTTCCATGATCAACTCATAACGTGTGGCACGTATTTTCAAATTAAGCAAGTGATCATTCTGAAAAATTAACTCTGCACATTCAGAACAAGCATACTATTTCCCAGCTAGCCCCATCTAGATCAGTCATTGATGATACAACATTGGTGATTCCAATTCAGATAGTGGAAATGACCTAAAGAAAGATCATAAGAAAGGAAAGGACAGTTTTCAGTAGTGAATGAGAGATTTCATATACTTGGGTGAAAATCAGTGGATCACATGGAAAAAAAATTCTGTACTGCTAAATTGTGGTTTAGATCTACTTAGTTGCAAATGGGTGATATGAGACAGTGGGTTGGCATTGAGTTGCACTACTTTAGGCACTATTAAAACTTGTTATTAGCTAGTCTGTCATAGAACAGAAGAAATTATATGATTGTCCATCATGTATCATTTGTTATCCATCCATCTGTCTGTTACTGCTAATTTCTTATCACAGCTCCTAAACTGCTTTGAGGATGGCAGTGAACTTTTTTACACACTCATTCATCCCGTGGTCTAGTTGGTCCGAAATGAAGATGCTGCTGCTCAGACATCCAGTATGAAAATCTCGTTATTTTTGCTTCTCTTGAATGTAGAATCACACTGACACAGAGTTTTCACCAGAAGTCTTAACATGCATGTAATGAGAGTTTTCACCAACAGTCTTAACATACATGTAACGTCTAGTTGAAAATCTTGTCATTACTCCTCCTCAATGGATATAAAGTTTTAACTAAAAGACTTTGCATGATGTCTAGTTGGTCCAAAATGAAAATGGTTCTGATCTGAGTTCCATTATAGCTGGCATAGCATCGATCTTTAATGCTTTTTATCATTACTCCTCCATAGCGAATAGTTTTATGACAATGGTGCTGGTCAAAACTCCAATATGACATTCATAGTGACCCTTCTGAGAATTTTGTCATCATTACTCCTGCTATATGGATTTCATATTGGCATGGGGATTTGACTAAAACCTTAAGTAAATAAATGGTGCCACTCAGACCACCACAGTGACCATTTTAATGGTCATATCAGCATGGTGTTTTAACTGAAAGACTTATTATGATGTCTGGTGGTCATAAATGACAATGATGCTAAACTGAGCACCCAAATGGTCATTTGGAAATTCTTGTTCTACTATTCCGTGGAAAGTCATTTTGACATATGTACTCGTCAGAAGAGGTCTTATGATGTCTAGTTGATTCCGAATGAAAACAGTGCAAACTGACTCTCAGGATGACTACCATGCTGGCCATATTGAAAGTGTCGTTATCTCTGCTCTTCCTAAATGGATGGCTATATCAACATAGGGTTTTCACCAATAAACTTCTTATGATACCTAGCTGTTTTTAAGTGAAAATATTGCCATTGGTAAAGCCAATACTGATGTTCAAATGGCTGTCTTGAAAATGTTGCTGTCACTACCCCCCTTCCCCACAGCATGGATGGTCATATTGTCATTGGGATTTCACTAAAAGACTTTTTATATTGTCTTGCTACAACTCTATGGTCTTAAACTAAGCAAAAGAAAAGCGCAAAAGCCATCAAGGTTTGTAAAATTCACAAATAATTTATTTCCATAGAATAAAAGGAACTTAACAGTACATGTATTGTGAATTAAACCCCAAATAGTCCTAAAACTTCTATCACATTTCCAAAAGTATAATGTTCTAAATGAATTCCAGTGGTGTTCCAAGTAAATTCCAATCTTGCATGTACTGATGTACGAATGGTCTTGAATTTGTGAATTTGCAAATGGTCTTGCTGTTTGAAATTGATGTAATCTAGAAAATAAATTCACAATAATCCTCAAAGAGTGATTTAGCCTAAGGTCAATGAGCACTTTGTAAATTCAATAAATACTGATAAGTGAAATAAATAAATCTTCTCAAATAATAATTGAACACTACTAAAATGACCGATTCCACTACAGATGGTTAGATAGGAATAGTAATTCTGATTTAAACAACATTACATGTATATACCTTCTCATTTGATCTATGTTGCAATAAACCATTTTCTGGAAATAGTCTGTCAACTTAGTAGAATTTCCATCAAATTCCTCAAAAAAGGTCAGGTCCGTTTATATAAATTTTAGCAATCTGCCAGGAGAAGGGCAGGTAGACCATGTTTTTCTGAGGGGAATACCAATGTCCTGAATTCACATCCAAGTAAACATGTTTACAAACAAAAGTACATTATCTTAAAGTACAGGCCCACGATAACGGACAAAATTACTATTTAATATGTTGTCTACAAAATGACCAACAACACTGTATAATCATTAAAAAAATTAATATAGATATACATAGCAGTCTCCTTAGTCTTAATCGAAAAATGGTATTGTATTAAATCCCTGGAAATTCTTCTCACAGAGTAAAGCTTCAGTCCATTCTAGGGACTCTTATTAGTTGTATTGTAATAACAGTAGTATTTCCTGTTATAGATTACTTTGTTGTTGTTATTTTCTGGAATGTGACAAGGAATTTTGTGCATGAAAATTAGATGTTACTCAGGAGTTGCTCCCAAGCAAGAGCAAGAAATATTTTGATCAAAAAACATAACTGAAATGGGTGCTGCACTATGAATTTTTTTTTTGTATATCCAAGTAGGAAATGGTGCAGTTTGGATCTTCACCCTGTTTTGAAGACGCGATTAAAAAGTGAGGGATTGTTCCCTGATTTATAGTGAAATATTTTTCGAATGACAAACTAGTTGCAATTGCAATTTTTTTTTAAAATGATAATTAAGTGTTGATAGTTTTTAATCAGTATATTGCTGCATTAATAGGCATCATCATTTCATTTGTTAGAATCACAGAAGTGAGCATGAAAACCTCAACCAGTGAGCTGTTTATATTATGTCTGCATTTGGAATAAATATAACTTGGATACATTCCAATCTTTAAATTCAAAAACTAATGAGTTTCGATATTTTTTGAAATTCAAAGACTAATAAGTTTTGACATGTCAAAAGTGGTTCATATAAAAAAAACGGTAGCCAACTGAAATTTTGGAAAGAAATGCAACAATCCAATTTGTAACAAACTGGCTGGCTGTGAAAAAAATTTTGCATTATTAATTATTTTACAAATTCCGTATATCATTGCGGGCCGCAGAAAATAATTCCATGGGCAACGTGTTTGAGACCATGGACTAGATACATGTAGTGAGTACTTTCTAGCAATGCATGTCAACATTAATGTTTCTTCTTATAGTTTTTACACAACAGCCATGTAATAATATTACATGTGCACCTGTTTTCCAGATGTCAGTCTGCTTGTTCTTTATTTTCTTCAGAATAAGTTAGGCTCCCTACAATCTGTGGTTACCAAATTATTTGATCAGCTTGCCTTTGGGAATAATCTGATTAATATTAGGTATCAGAAGTCAGGCTGACTAGGACTGAAAGACTGAAGATGGTTATTTACATGTACACTCACTGCCTTGACCAAACCATGTAGATGGCTACGAGATGCGAAAGACACTAATAGATTGAGAGATGATGACCCCCTTGTTACATGGTGCTTTTGTTGGCTATTGTTATCTAGGAGATGATCGACTTTGATGTCATTGCCTGGACTGAGTAAATAACAATGTAAAATATGAAATTAATGGATGGAATAACAGATCTGAGCAGAGATATAGAATAGAACAACACGAGCCCCCATATGTAAAATATAACAGTTTAATCAATTACATAAATAAAATGAAATTGAACATGACATTTGAATGATACACTTTCTCTTAGAAATAGAATTTCAAGATTCATAAGAAATGCAGTTATCCATTTTATTATACCGATAAAACAAATTTCATCATAGAGTCTAGTGAACAATAAAATTCATTACTCAGCATGCCTGCATAACCTGTTTGTGTCTCATCTTTCCAAATTAAGTGTTTGAGGGAGGTCAGAGTCGCTCTATTCGTTTTCCTTTCTTCTCTCTCTCCAGCCTTTTTTGGGTCTTCAACCATAACCTGGTTGTCTGTTCTCTTTCCCTACTGTGCGGTTTAGATATAGAGCTATTTTTCCCCTTATGCTTTCCAAGACACTCTCTCCTTTCTATGACTGAATGTTTTTGTGTCTCTCACTTCCAGACACCCATCCTTTGGATAATGTTTTAATGAGAAAAGATACTTGATGTTTTTCTTGGAGTCGGGCTTCCCCTTCCTCAGAAAAACTTGGGCTGCCAAAACGTTTGATGAAGAATACTTGAAACATTGCATTTTTTCATGGAAACACACTCCCTCGTTTAACTTAGCCAATCAGGATTAACTATATCTAACTGCCAAAATTTTAACCACCCCAGCAAAGTTAGAATAATTCTCTCTGGTCCGCCTTTATTAATAACCATTCAGGAAAAACTAATTTTAGACACTTCTTTCCAAATGGCACCAGACTGCCCAGGTGGCCTATTGGCTAGCGTGTCCACCTCACATGCGGGAGTTTGAGGGATCGAACACCAGCAGAGTCATACCAAAGACTTAGAAAAATGGTTCTAACAGCTGCCTTGCTAGGCGCTCAGCATTAAGACGTTAGTATTAGGACTGGTCAGCCTACTATAACGTGACTGGGTGGGAGATCATGCTACGTGTCTGCGGCATGATACCCCAGTGCAAGACATCACTATAAACTTCAGTACTGCAGAATTGTAGTGATATGACTAAAATTGTTAAAGCTACATTAAAATTCCAAATCATATGCGCACAATCCAAATGGCACAAAATTGTCTCAGGCTCGTCTCTACGTTGTCGTTTCCCACCACTTAACCCACGTTAATATCGCCTCTTCTATATCTCACACCATTATTCCAGCAGGTCCTAATTAAAAATCAATCATGCCCCATCTCATGCAGCAGAGCATCCCATCCTTTGCAGGCAGTGATTTATTGCGGGCCAAGCCTGTACGTTAACGTTAATTGTTACATGTCACCTTAACCGCAACAAGATTCCACTCAGTTATGGTGCAATGATCACCTTCCAAAATTCATACTGTTACATTGATTTTGTTGGCAGTGGTCAGGGTCACTGACTATTTAAGGAAATGTAGTTTACTGACAATATCTTCTGTTCTTCGTTACCTACTATAAACGAGAGATTGTGGATGTCATGCATTTGAGACTAAAGACACTTGTTCATTTTGGGGGCAAAGATCCCCAAATACGGTTTCAACAAAATACTTTAAGTTCTGTTCCTAATTTGACCAAATTTTGTGGATGACTGACATTTTAGACAAGGAATACATCTATTGATTTTGTGACTTTAGAATTCAAAGTCCACGGTCACTTTGATGTAAAGAATCTATATTACCAGTCTTGACACATTTGCACTTGAGATCTGCATTCCATACTGCAGTCAAATTTTTTTTGGCTTGCATTTCATGCTATAAACAAAAAAAAAAAACATTTTGATATTTACTTCTGTGACCAAAAATTGTCAATTGGTTGCATTTGAGTTGAGAAAGACGATGTATTTGATAATATAGTAGGTAAAGACTTTTGGGGTGCCACCCACCATAATGGAGGTACAAGGGCTGCTACTGATTCTTGGGGAATGCACTGAATGACGCTCATAATTGTGGGAATGGGTGTTTGGTGTACCATTTATGGTACTCATGTGGCTGATAGGAAAACAAAACTTGTGAGGATTTAATTTATTTATTTCAATTACTGATTGTAATTACAAAGTGCTCTTTGACTGTAGGACTAAATTACTATCTTGGAATTATCGTGAATTTATTCAAGGACATTTTGGATTATATTGTTGTGTTACATCAAGACAGTCAGCACATCCACACTATTCCAGACTTATGGGATATAAGAGCATTCAGTATCAAATTTCTTTTGGAATACTACTGGAATTCGTTTGGAATACTTGATACCCTTTGGACTTAAGTTGCAACTTTTTGGGACTGTTTGGGGTGTAATTCACAGTAGTGTCAGTTCCCGTTAAACTTTCACTTTGTATTCTAGGGAAATAAATTATGTGTTGAATTTTATGAAAAACTTGTTGGTTTTCACTATTTTCTGATACTTAGTTTAAGGCCATAGAATCATAACACCAGTCAGTGCTGTGTTCGGGGGTGGAGGTAAAAAAGATGTACAATGATCGTATAATGTTGTGCCATTTTTCTTTGCATAAAACTTAGTACATGTATACTTTTTTATAATTATGCATTTATACAAGAAAATGCAGCTAGAGTGCACTGGTTGCAAATTGCCAGATTAGTTCTTTAATTAAATTGGAAATAAAGGATGCTGAGTTTCTCTTAAACAGGTTTAACATATTGTTGCCAGGGGGAGGAGAGTCAGGCCCCTTGCAAAGTTGTGATCATAACAGTTTATGGCCATGAAATTAATTCTAACTCATTTGTTTTTGCATGATTTTGTAACTGGCAATATTCTGTGCCCAAAGTTTAAGCATGTCAGTGCTGATTAACCCTGCATGCATACAAGTTTTGTTTTTATATATCTGTTTATAACAGCTTGAACTCACTAGACAACATTGTGGCATGCAGATATAGAATTGTCTATTACGGTATGAACTGTGTTTGCAGTCGTTAATTGGAGAACTCCAGGTACCACGATGGAACAATGCATTGCAAGTTTCTCAGATTTTACTTTTCACAAGATTTATTTAGGATTCATGTAGAGCTTAAAGGAAAAAAAGAAAACTGATAGCACAATTACTATACTCCCGCTAAATCAAGATTGAACCCCCCTTGTAAGCTGCCTGTCTGATCTGTTCACGAGAGGTGCTATATAATTTGCCTGAAAGAAACCTTGATCCATTTGTTGAAATTATGCATTTACACAAAAACTTCAAAGTTCAGGTATAGTAGTCAAATTTATCCCCCTCTGAAAGTTTCCCCAGGGGAAAAAATTGGTTGGTTGATTTTTTTCCCCAGGAAGAGAATCAGTTAGCCAATTCTTTCGCTGAGGGAAACGACTGGTTAGCAAATTCATTCCTCCTCCAGCTGAAAGTGTCCCCACTGGGGAAAGATTTGGCCAGGTGATTCTTCCCCCTCCAGTTTCACCATTAGAACAATTTAATAGCAAACTAAATTTATAAAAACAGATACTAACGTATTTTAAGAACTTTATAAGAAATCCCCCTCCCCATGAATATATTTGTTTTTGAAACCAACCATTTTAAAATAAATATTTATGCTACAACCTTCCATGTTAACAAAAATATATTAATGTCCTTTCTTCATTGAAGGGGTTTACATGTTTTCTTATTTTGTTTGGATTTTACATATAATTGGAATATAAGGTGAGGAAATATAACTATTGTAAGGTCTCACATGGAAGCTATATGATTGTCCCAATGTGTCAGTTTTCATTAGCATGTATAAAATAATTTTCTATTTTATTGAAATTGCTAATAAAAAGAAAGCAATAGGAAGTTTGCAATTAGTGTTTCTTAAGTATTCTAGGTGTTTCTCGCTGTATGTATATTAAAGGAAAGTGTCACAGGTGTGATGATTACATTGTAATCATAATATAATATTAATGCAGATAACATGTACAGAGCCTGGGTCTTTTGGCTGTAATGCAAAGAAAAATAATCAAACACTTCTTGCTAAGCTAAGTAATATATTGATACATCATTACTCTATCAAATTCAATTATGCATCATTATTCCAGGGAATCGAATCTATTTGCAACTGCTCTCTGTCTTCCTCTTTGTTTTCCTCTATCTTAATTACTGTCTTCCTCTCTCTATCTTCCTTTCTCTCCTCCTGTCTTCTGTCTTCCTCTCTTTCATCTCTCTCTTTTGCACTCTATCTTCTTTTTCTCCTCTCTCTCTTCCTTAAGTCTTCCTCTTTGTCTTCTTTCTTGGCCTCTTACTCCCTTCCCCTTTCTTCCTCCCTCTTATCCTGTCTTATTCCCTCTACCTCTTCCTCTGTGTCTGTCTTCTTTCTTTCTCTTCCTCTACTCTCTCTCTCTTCCTCTGTCTTGTTCTATCTCGCCCTCTCACTTTTCATCTATGTCTGTTCCTCTCTCTTTCTTCACCTCAATATTTTTTTCTGTCTTCCTCTCTCACTTTATCTCTCTTACACTGACTCTCTCGCTCCATTTTCACCTTCTGTCTCTAGAACTCTCGTGTATACTCCTCTTCCTCTGTCCTCTCTCCCTCTATCTCTCTCTTCCTGTTTTTTTTTTTCTAACTCTTTTCCTTTCTCTGTTCTTTCTAGCTCTTACGTTTACTCTCCTTTCTCTTGTTTGCTCCCTCCGTTTTCATCATTGACCTCAATAGTGCTCTCACATATACTCCCCTCTTTCACTCTGTACACAAAGAGCATAATTATAAATGGTAAACATTCTTTTCTTGTATTTTTGAAGTAAGATTGAATTGTTATATTTTTTATTGTAACAGGTAAATACACTGGTGGACATCTAGGCCATGACAAAACATATGAGAAATGCCACAAAGGGTATTACTGGATGGGGATGAAACACAATATAATAAATTATGTAATTGACTGCGATAAATGCCGTAGAGCGAATCTAGGGCCGATACAAGCAGCACCTCCTCTCAATTCTTTACCAGTGCCATCACAAGTGTGAAGTTTAGTTGGAATCAATATTATCTGTCCTCTTCCATTGACAGACAATGGGAACAAATATATTGTTACAGCCACAGATAATTGTTCCAAGTGGTCTGACGCTGAAGGTCCCCACAACAAAAGAGCTGATGAAGTAACAAAATTTCTACTTAATATCATACGTCGCCTTGGTCCTACCGATCAGGGAAAATAGTTCACAAACAAGCCAATAGATAACCTAACATGAGTTTAATATAGACCACAGAATTTCCTCTGCATACTAGTATAGGGCTAAATGTAGTCATTTCAGGTGCTATGATATTTTTATAAGTGTTAGAAGAGAAGATGTATGCGTGTATGAATTTTCTATATTCTCTCCATAAACGTAATAATAGCATGTCTATGATAGAGGAGTAGCTCTTTAGTTACTATTAAATTTATAGGTTGAGATTCTGGTTGAATACCATATTATCAGCAGCTACTGAAATGCAGTGCTGTCCAGTTACAGTGCTAGCTGAGAAATCAAAACAATGAAGTCAGTATGACAGTTGGATTATATGTTTGTAAAGCTAATTAAAATCAATTCTAGCAAATTTGCCTTAATACTTAAACATTAAAATTAGTCACCAATTGTAGGGAATCTCTTTTAGTAGGTATAAAGTGCTAAAAATAGAGTTAGGTAGCTATAGTTTAATTTTGAATTAATTTGGTCATAAGGATAAAGTTTACAATTACTTTCCTATTTAATATGATATTTTCGAAAATTCTAACATACAGTATCAGTGGGAAAAGAGTGTGTATGGAGAGTTGATATATGACTTTATTTTGGATTACTGAATTTAGATTTTGTGCATTTTGATATGTAGATTAGAGTTAGATAAAGGGTCTGCCCCTAACACAATCAGACCAACGTTTAATTTTAGAAAAGATCTTCAGGGAATGCTCTCTCTGAAGTCCGCTAGGATTGTTTATAAGCCAGGTCAAACATAGTGCAGGGAGTCAGCATGAGAAACTAGAAGTATCAGAGTTCCATTAAATGTAAAAATTAAAACCCCTCTTGCTTGTAACTAATTCCCCATTGCACAGTTACTTCAAATTAGGCGCTGCTACAATACCACCCACAAACCAATGGGCACAGGGAAACTGACAATAGAATCCTGAAAGAAATTCTATCCAAGGTAACCAATGACCAAGCAACAAAATGGGATGTCTGGTTGCCCAATATACTGTTTGCATACAGGACAAATGTACAAGCATCTACCAAGGTCACACCTTTTGAGATTATTTATGGTAGGAAGACTTGTATAATTTCTGCACGTAGCCAAAGTAGAGATTGCATTGAGTTCTCTCATGATTTGTTGGCAAATATAAACAAACAGAGGGAGTTTATATGTCAGAGTGTAACAGAAAAGATTTAAAATGTACAGGGATCATTGCTTCTTATAAAGAATGACAGTAAAATAAGGAGATTAGGCTGCAAACTGGCACCACGATGGGTGGGCCCTTACGTAGTAAAAGATGTTCTTACAAAGGGCAGAGTAAGACTGCAAAATGAACATAGTGGCAAGCTGCTGTCTAACATTTATCATTGTAGCCATTTGAAACTTTATACAACGAGACCAGCTATGACAAAAGCCACCACCACCACAGATGAGAAAAACTACAAGAAAATACTGAAAGAACAACTGAAAAAACTCAGGGAAAAACAGACTTCAACTCCTCCAACAATAGGTAATAGATTAATGGTAATCCAAATAAAGTTCTTAAAAGACAAACAAGTCAGCAATTGAAAAGATTGCCAACAATACTTCCAAGGAGGCCCCAGGAACACAAGGAAAACAAAAACTTTCATAATATCTTCAATCCTCCTACAGAAAAAAAATGCAAGACAAAGTTGCAGGAAAACGCAATTCACCTTTATGAAGTGACCAAGTTATAATTTACATAAGACATCATCAGTACTAACAGAATTGCAAATTGTACAAGGTAATGGTAATTGCATTTTAGAGCTATAAGCTTTGCAATTTCAGGACGTGAAGAGAGTTACAACTTTTGCCATATTAGTATTGTCAGGCATATGGTTACAAAAAATCTTAGCAAATTACCTCAACAACAATGTAAATAAGTATTTACAGGACAGTAATATGGAGTTAAATACTGTGTGGGCAACTGATACCGAGATTATGGGTGCAGCATCACTTGTTATCCAGACACTTCTGTGTATAGTGCTAGTGGATCAAATTCCAAAGGAGTTAAGCACTTTGATTGGTTGAGGCACCAGCATCCTTTTCCCTGGACACTTTCACTCAGTCTGGAATGTATTTACAAAACCTTGGAAATTACCATTTTAATATAGTGTTAGGTTACTAAGAAGAAGCATGAACAATAATTAAAAGTTGTATTTTATTCTATGTAAGTCATTTTTGAAAGGTTATTAGTCTGAAATTGTAATCTGTATTAATGTAATGGTTCATTTGAAATAAACCTTATGTGAGAGTTTGATAGATGAACTATTGCATGTATCATATTTCACAAGTGGGTCTTGAGCAGATTAGAAAAGAGTTCATTACTGAAAATAAACCAATTAGTTGTAGTGGGGAAAATCAGTTAGCTCATTCTGCCCCCCTCACCCTTCCCCAATTTGTCACGTGATCCATTATATGTATGGTATTTCACTTGTAGGACCTCAGCGTATTACCAAAGAACCCATTAATAATAAGAAATTATTGGATTTGGGGTGGGGGGAAAGAATCAGCTAGCTGATTCTGACCCCTCCCCCTCCTCCCTTTCATATCAAGTGACCAATTACATGTATGATATTTCACATGTGAACATTAAGCTAATTACCAAAAGAGTCCAGTAGGGGGGAAAGAATTGGCTGTTACACCGGTTGAGCTCAGTTATACTCAGATATGTATGAAAACGGGGGTGGCCTTTACCCCAACCACTCTCGCCACAACACCACATATGCCAATCACGGGAAGTTGACTGCTCCTCCTTAAATGTTAACTATAGCAAGTTTCACGACGTTTGTATTACTAGTTTTAGTGATTTGGTATTGCATAAAAGCTGTGTCATATAGTTGATAAGGATGGTGTCACCCAAGTTTGTGCTAACCTATAATTCCTTTGTGTGCTTATGTTCATTCTTATTTTTGGGGCATGTGTTTTACTTCATTTAACAGTGAGACACAGTATGTGCATGCTTTTTAGAATCTAATTGCAAAGTCTGAATACAATCTGAAAGAGAAATTAGTGGGGTTTTTTCAGTAACAAGATATACCCAATCATCTTGATCCAGATATATTCAGCCTAAAATATGCATCAAATAATGAGGGATTGTAGCAGTTATCTTGCCTTTGAACCGATCTTTGGCAGCATGGAACAAAGCAGTCCAAAATTATATCCGGTATACTTCCTACCTAACAAACAAGCAATACAAAAATATAGCATCTTCATTTTGCTTTGCACAATATGTCAGTTGTACGGATAATGGACGTCATCGGCGGTGAGAGAGGAATTTAAAAGACGAGGAACTAAGTTATCTATGTGAAAAAAAGGAGTTAATCAATAGGTTAAGCAAACTTAAGTTATCGGTGATATTGTTGTTCCAAATGGAAAATCACATTTTCTCGTTTCTGCATAAAAATGAAATACACAATTAACTTTGTGATTCTTTTCCGAAATTACTTTTCAGCAGATTCATATCCCTCAAATTATAAAATTCTTGGAACATTCAGATATTTGTCCTGAATAATTCAAGATGGTTACTTGGTGGGGTAATTTAGTAAAATATTTAGACTTCCTAAGAAATGATTTTATCCGTTAGTTTGGAATTATACAAGATTCTTGTTGAATTGAATATTTTTTACGTTAAACATATATTTTATATATTATCAAAGTAATATCATATCTGCATTATATTAAACTATAATTGTTCTTTCTGTTCTCAGGTTTTACGCCTATGATGATTAGTTTTTCAAGTATTTTTATAAGTCATATCAATGAAATAAAATGTTACTGTGTTAATGCTGCTCTCCTCCAGAAAATAAATTTCTTTCAAAACAGAATATTAATATTTTGATTATGACGTCTTTGCTTCTTATTCAAAATGGGTTTAATTTAATATTCAGCCCATACATGGCTGAGAGAGAGAGCGAGATGTTTTGGTGTGTGTGTGTGTGTGTGTGTGTGTGTGTGTGTGTGTGTGTGTGTACAGTGATATCTGTCAGATTTGATATAAATGAAATATTCTATTTTTATTTTATTCGGACAACCTAATACCCAAAATATTATTTGAGAGGGACAAAATGAGACATATTATCATGGTCTAAAACAATTTATTGGTGTGTTTTAGATTTTCAAGGACACTTTGCAATAGATTTAGAACATGAAATTGGATTGTGTCGCAGTAGCATATATGATGTGATATTTTAAATGAAATTGTTTCTGATTACCACACACATACACACACAAATATCCTCACCGTTGTATCAATGATTTATTTACATGAGGCCTGGCTCTGTTAAAAGGCGTATTTATTGTAAATTTATACCAAGTCTTATCTATCTCTCCATGACCATGTATTTCACAATTGTTCACCAAAAAAAATGCAATGTTTTAAAAACTTTTTAGTAAGGTTTAAATACGAAACTGTTCTCCAAGTTGTTTTGCATTTTTATTTGCTTTTAAATGAGTAAAATAAAATAATATATCTGTACTGATCAGTAATAGATCGTTCTGGGGAACAATAAAGTCCAAGGATAACCAAATATCGGGACCAGGTTTTTCTGTGGCTCCACCTCTTTGAAAGATAACTGGCTTAGATCCCTCATTGAAGCATATTCATTCATGTTATGATTCTTGTGTGCAGGGAAAAACATTGCTGTTTTATAATGTGACCAGGAACATTATATTTTTCATTTCTTCATACAAAATATTTGAAAACAGTTGAACAGATTCATTGCACTTGGTAACCATTTTATAAGTCTTATGGGAAATGAGGCTTTATGTATGATTCTTTATTTTTTTTTTTACTATTTTATCATATTAAATATAATGTTGTGTGCATTTAAAGAAAATTATAGAAATTATAGCTAACCAACTCTACACTGAATTTTTGTATCATTAGCTGAAATAAAGATTATGCTTAAAGTGGAGATGGAATTTAGTATGAATATTTTGCATTGCTCCTATTCTTAATGTTTGGAAAGTTGTACGGTCGTTAAACTGCATTGTTTGTGGAAACACTATCGGCATTTACAGGCAGCTATTGTTCAGTATGACTGGCCACACTTATTTTCAAAACTAGGTTAATTACCTGTCCTGGAATGGGAATTTTAAAAACAAATAGTGTATAAAACAGTTAACAAACTAGGACGCTTAAAAGACAGTTTGAAGATAAAAATACAAAAAAAGTAATACAAAATTTGGGGTGAAGCTCGCAACCTCTTGTTGGGCAGCCTGGACACACAGAAACAACTCTTGTTGTACAGTAATGAAACTGACAAAGTTAGTGACAAAGACCTGGTCTTATCCTCCTATGATTACATATATCTCTTTGCCTTTAGTTAATATTTCCTCATAATTTTGATTATACAGTCGTGAAATTTGATGAGAGTATCCATTTTAAGAGTTTGTTTTACCCATCTACAAAAAAGGTAGGACCGTGGCCTACATTTCAGGTTCAGTTAATTATTTTCTTTGTTGACATTACGCTCATTTTCTGAGATCTTGGATACTGTTGCATGTTGAAATATGAAACTTTTTTATTTTTATGTTTATTAACTGTACCGATTATTAGGAAGAGTTGGTCAAAGCAACATATTTTTTAACATTCGTGCATATTGATCTGCAAACAAAAAGTTATGACACTGATTATTATATACATTTTCATTCATCACTGGTAAAAATAGGTCACATTGACCTAATATGTTCCATTAATTAAAAATATCATTGATCTCATTTTTTTGTTTACTTACACTGTTGTATGCAACTTATACAAGTTGACTGAAGCATTCATTTTCAAGGAGCACGGCACATCATGGACAAAGTTGGTTACAATGAAATACTTTGAACATCTACTGAATATGTAAAGCTACAATGTTTAACTCCATTTCTCTTTACCTTTTGCATTACAGTCATGAAATGCACATTCTCTATTAATTTCTATACACACATGTATATTAAATATTTGAAAAGGTGTATACAGTGACCTGTTTTATTTCTGATTTGTCTTACTTTGGTATTTTTTTTTGGGGGGGGAGTACTGCAGCTGAGTAGAGACAGTGTTCTGTATTATTTTCTGTTAAAGTATTTATGTGGAAAAGTTATTGCATTAGGAATGACATTAATAAAAGTATTTAATGAAATATTTATCAGTCAAAAGTGTATATTACAAAGCGAAATATTTGGGTTTTGCCTTATTAAGCTGTGTATAAAGTGTTTGCAAAACCAGAACAGTGTTTAACTTGTGGTCATTATGTTCAAATTTATCTTACTTACCATAGTGATTGAAATTGCAGGAACTGTAAATTGTGTAGTTCCTTGCAGTGTTTGTAAGTGTAAGAATCCTGTAACCACCTAAGCACTTCTTTTTAGGCATTGTATTTTTATATGGATCTGAATACGAGTTACTTTTCCAGGTTTTTAAAACAAATATTTTGGGGCGGAGCATTTCTAAGATATCTTAGCCCATAGCCTAGCACAAATGATGAAAGGAAATGTTATCAGAGTTTTGGTTTTTTTTTTTTTTAAATTCTCGATACATTGAACAATTCATCCAAGATTTCTCTTGCGTACCAAATATTATCACTTGCCCAGGCTAGTTCTTGGAATTGTCATCCATACAGTGTATTTTCTCTCTGATCAATTCGTTGTTATTGCAACTCTTCCTGAACAGAAAGTCCTATTAATTTGGGGTTTTCACCAGAAGATTTTTATGAAGGATATATATATATATATAGTCAGCCCTAAATGAAAGGTGTGCCAATCTGACAGTTAATATGGCTGCCTTGAAAAATCTTATTGTTCCTACTTCTGGGTGGATGGTCGTATTAGCATACTGATTTTTTATCAAATAACTATTGATTTTGTTTGTGGTGCTGATCTGAGATCAGATGTGACTGTTATGGCAGCCATAATAGAAATCTTGTAACTGTTATCTCATAAAGGAAAACCATGTTGACATGTGGTTTGCACCAGATGATTTATTATCAAGCATATATGAAACTAAATGACAGTGGTTCCAATCTTCCAATCAGCATGGCTACCATTGTAGCCATCGTGATTCTTTTTTGCATTCTTCTGAATGGATAGTTATATAGACATTTGGTTTCACCAAAAAGCTTTCAATGGTCACGAATGAAAACTTTGTAGAGGTGACATCCACAATGGCCACTATGGCAGCCATCATAAAATCTTGTTATTGCTTCTTCATCTAAACAGAAAGTCATAGCGGCATTTTCACCAAAAGACTCCTTTTGTTGTCTGGTTGTTTCAGAATCTGACATACAATATGGCCACCATGGTGGCCATCTTAAAAATCTTGTAATCACTACTACCTCTGAATGGATGATCATATCAGCATGGGTTTTCTCCAAAAAACTTCATAAGATGTCTCATCGGTGCTACAGCTCCCTGTATCGTCATTTAAATTATAATATAGTTTTTATGTAAGCCATTTGAGCCTATGACAGTTATATTTTAAATTCTTTAATTCAGTGACTAGTTAGCACTGTAGTAAAGTACTTGGAAGATTACGTGAATTTCTTCAAAGATTTGAATATATAACGAATTCTCTCAGATTATGCGAAACCTTCAAGGACTTATGTGATATTCTACGTTCACATGATTACATTGAGGCAAAAACATTTGGATTAATAACTGCTAAATTCAGTGATGTTATCATGGTAGCAAAAAAGCACTTTAGAACTTTCATTCAGAATACTTTGGAATAGATTCTGGATTGGTGAGACGTTGGTAGGATAATTAGGTTTACATACTTGGAATTTGTACATTTTAAGTTATTTTTATTTCTCTCACAATGTTTGATTTTATATTTTATTTACGTAAATTTATATTTTGGAAGACTTGAATGCTTCTTTGGTTGTACCTGGTCTTGTTACTTACCTTCAAGCCCTATGATGTAACGTTGGTCTTAAATGATGCCAATCTGCATAGACAGTATGATTGCTGCAATGGCCATCTTGAAAAACATTGTATCACTACTCTTCCTAAATGAATGGTCATATCAACAGAGGGTTTTCACCAGAAGACTTGACATAAAGAATGGCCCCAATCTTGCATCCATTATGGTTGCCATAGTGGCCATTTTGAAAATTGTCTTTTTTCTCCAGAATATCAGAGATAGTTTCCACACCCATCAGTTAACAAAAATAAACAGTCTTTGGTTCGTGGAAATTAATTTCGGTCAGCAGAGTATCATTGCTTCTAATGATCTTTTGTTTTACTTAACTTGGCTGTAAAGCCAAGTGAGCTTTTGCTATTAACACCTTTTGTTTGTGCTTTTGGTATTGCCCTTCCTCCATCGTGCATCATCTTGTGTCCATCAGCAACTGATATATTAATCTGACATGCTAATTTCAGCCAAACTTCTCAACCTTGTAAATATGTTCAGGTTTAAAACATTGCATGTTTGTTTTACGATTTTGAGTTAGAGAAGATTATTCTTATTATTAAATATGGTGAATTTTGAAAATAGAAAAGACATGTTTTATTTATTGTAAACAAATTGTACTGACATGCTCTTTCACATTTCTTTCTTTCAATCTTGGTCATGTTTTCTTTCTCATCAACATCTCAAATCGGAAGGTTGTATTCCTTCACATCTGTGCTTTTCCTATGCAAAGCGGTGCTTTCATTAGTCTTACCACCAGTCATTGACTCATGAACCGAACAAGATACGTAGATCAACTGAGCCCAGCTGCACCTGCAAAGGGTCTGACAAGGTCTTATTCAGACGAAGATAGACTAGAAGACTCCGATGACTTTACTTGTATAAACAATTTTCATTATTACCATGATCTGCATCAGTGCAGGTGTAGTAAAGAAAGTGACCACTACTGGATTATGCACATAGCTGAAGTTTTCAATCAGGCCTATATTATTGATTGAGGCTATACTACAAATGTTTGTGAAACTGCAGAAATGGGAATATTGACCACCACTATACTGATTTTATTTTCTGTGGCAGAGTTAGTCTGAAATTATTTTATATCAACTGTAGCAGAGGA